>NW_019773737.1:188396-206641 GCF_001039355.2 Lingula anatina
TACTGATATGACATTCACGCCTGATTATAAAATTTTCAAACTTCCTCCGTAAAATGTCAGCATTACCTGGAGGTGGCCCTGGCATTATACAGCAATAGAGAGCGTGTTCCTGTGAAGAGGCATTATGACAGAAGAGATCTGTTTTCCTCTCTCTCTCTCTCTCTCTCTCTCTCTCTCTCTCTCTTATTTTAGGTTTTCCTCTCTCTCTCTCTCTCTCTCTCTTATTTTAGGTTTTCCTCTCTCTTTCTCTCTCTCTCTCTACAAAGGCTCTTAATTGTGCCACTGTCATGTGGAATTTCCATTTTTTAGCATTGCCAAGGATAGGGTTTAATTATCAAGTTCATCAGTTTTACTGCCCGTTTGCTAATAGACATTAAGGAAATGACTTCTATGCTTCACTCAGAAATATTCGCCCCAATGAGGTTTGCTCGGAAATGGAGCCATTACAGAGGACGTCCACTTAGTATCTAAATAAAGAACAATAAAGTGACTCCAATTACCGTTATGGCCCAAATTTCTGTTGACTCTACTTTTGTTTCATTGATATTCATCTCGCAGCATTTTGATTCTACAAAGTAATTGTTTTTAAGCTATTTTAAGGTTTCAAGACCGATTAGATGTATATGTTAGCAAAACAATATTCCTACAATCGCGTAGCTATGATGACCTTTGGTTAAGGGCAATTTAATTTTCTTTGTCCTGAAATTTCAGCTGGCGTTTTCTGCGACTTCGCTTTTTCAAACAATTCGATTCCTAATGATTATATGAAGGATATTGTGTGTATCAAAAATGCTTTGTTAAGTTAGGGTTTTTTGTTCACCAATTCCTTCAACAGTTATTTTGCATTCATGTTCTCGTTGATCAATTTAAAATCGCTTCTGGCTCGCACGTATTGCAATTAGTAGGAAAAGATGCTTTGCTTTTAAAGGTGCTTCTTCATCATTTAACGACATTTGCCTCCAATATTCTACAATTGTATTTTTTTTTCGGCATACATTTATCAAAGGACCGCTTAGGATTTTAGCGTCGAGGTGGATATCCTAGTGGATTGATACTAGAGGAAAATATGGCAGTCTTCTCGATTATCCTTTTCGATCTTTTTTACAGCGATCAAACGGAATTGCATAACGAATCTTCAGACCGGTAACAAATCAAGAATTCTCAGTTACAGAAACCAGGGACCCGGAACATCTATGGTGTCTAAAACAGAATTGAAAAAGAGGGTCCCGCCGACAAATTGTGAAACGTAGAGTCCGGGGATTAAGTTACTATACTATCTACTCATCCGTTTGAGACTTCCGGTTTTAAATGGCCGCCTGTCGGACTGTTCGTTTACCGTTTGACCAGTGAGGGTCTACTCGGGCCCTGAAATGACCAAAATACACGAGCGCCCTTTTCAAGATAATGCCCTCTCCCTGGAGTTATGTCGTGACAACACACTGGACCCATAACTCAGCAGCAACCTTTGATGGAAACTCATTCTATATGCTACTGTTTAATTATTTCCCCACCACTAATGATCTTCCCCTTCCCTATGATTAAGCACTTCCAACGCTAAAGGAAAATGTCTGTCAAACTGTGATAACAAAGATAACGACCACTTAGTTTTTCACCAATCATTATCTCCGTCTTGATCAAAACTCTAATTACGAAATAGGAATTATCCCAAGATTGCAAACATATTATTGCTCATTTTTCCTTGTATCCGTTGTACACCAAAGATGCATTTCAACAAGGAAATTATCATCAAATGCCGATCAAATGATTTTCCACCTCTTCTAATCTTCGTTTTACCCCTCCCTTCTACACACGATTCCAATTGGGAAAAATCATAATATTGCAAAAATTGTCAGTCACTCTTATATAGTGCACACTTTACTTCTGCAAGGAAAGAGAGTTATGGTATCTAAACATGTATCTCACTCAAAACAAAAATATAAGTGCAATTTTGTACGAAAAAATATACGATTTTCCTTCCGACCTCAACAACGATATTTTATATCTGTAATATATTTAATCATAATCCGTAAAAAGAAACTAACGGCATGAAACGCATTCACTTCTTACTTTGATTTGAATTTGGGATCACCCCCATAAGGTGAAGTTCATCATTATGATCATATCCTTCCTTTTTAACTTTTCATTCCGTTTTACTCAGGGGAAATCATTCCCTAAAAACATTATTTAAAAATCTACTTCTCTTTTCCTTCGCGGTTTGCCATTTCCGAAACGGATCTGAGGCCATTATTGCAGACGTCCGCAAACACACAAGAAAATACAATGTAGATTATGCACAGTTTTGTTAAAGTACACTTCCCTACAATTCCTTAGTGGCAGGGTGTTCAAAGGACAAGACGTTTTCTCTAGAATGAAATTAGCATGCCTCTTTTTTTGACAGTCAAATTGTCTTTTAATGGGGGAGCCCGCTGATTAAGTGGTATAATTACTTCAATATAGGATGATTATAAATTGCTCTTACAAAGTACGTTTCCCCCATCACATTGATTAAAAGTCTACAGGAAGTGAAGTTCTGGGCATGACAGTTCTATGCTTTATATTTCCTCGCATTTAATTCTTTTCAAAATAATATTTAATGTTCACACTTGGTATTTAAAAAGGTCGTCACGGTGCCACACAAAATGTCAAGTTCAGTTAAGTAAGGCAATTTTTCATTGCACACACTGGGAACAAATTCAGTGAGTTAAGGACTCCCGGGGAATACATTTGCGTGCGTGTTATTTCCTGCAATTAGGAAACGTGTTATGAAAACTTTTTGCATTTCACTTAAAGATTTCAAAGATGTCTTGGAAGAAAATGTTCACACCAGTACGCTTATTTGAACTGCTGTAAAGTCATCGACACAGGAAGTTAATGCACACCCATTTAAAACACATTTGGCCTGACTGCCCACCAGTTGGAACAATTTTAGAAAATTATCTTCAGGAAAAGAATTTCTCATTCGTTGTTCATTTTTTCGGTGCCCATTTGTTTAGAACGTAGCAATTCTCTTAATAGAAACCAGTGCCACAATTTTCCAGACGCCAATTTATTAAATGTTTACGTAAGGTACATGTTTCTCAAGACGGTTGTAACCCGAAGACTAGTCTAAATTTTTAGACCCCATCTCCATACCTAGATCGATCTAGCAAGATCGACCCATCTCCGAGGGGATACTCTCTAAATTGCAATCAGATTAGATGCCTGGTACGCCTAATGAAGCCGCTTATCGATAGTTAACTACCCTCTTACAGCTTCAGTACGTGTGCCAAGCATCAGAGCGGTTTAAGCTGAATTTAATTAAGCGAGAAAGACCTCGGAGATGGGTCGATCCCGCTAGATCGATCTAGGTATGGGAATGGGGTCTAAGACCAAACATTTAGTCTGCCACAAGATAAGTCAGTAGAGGTCCATTCAAATGTCTTATACTAGGGGAGCCATGACAGGTGTCTCAAGGACTATTCATTATTTTTTCAATTTTTTCCCAAAGAAATTGATATTTTGTGCATTAATCTATATTATATACACTTATAGAATATATTTATGTGTGTTATACATCAATAAATGAGGAAAAGTGAATTATTGGCATCATTCAAATTATGTCTGCCCAAGTTAATTACCACCCTTTAATGAAAGGGGAGGGTATAAGCAGAAAAATGATGAGAATTGTTCTTCTGCACGGCATGTACGTTGCAAGGCCGCATTTTGGCGCTAATGATAGGCTGATTCCCAGAGCTTTTAGATCGATCTATCCCCGCGGGGAGTCTCACTAGATTACTGTCAGATAATCCGGCTTAAATGTCCGTCCCGCCTACTACAAGCTGTAAGGGGGTAATTAACTTTCGTGTCCGCCCGGCTGACAGCTATTTAGCGTGAACCCCCAGGGAGTTAGGTCGATCTAAAGTAAATCGATATAGTCTCTGGAAATGGGGTCTTAGATTGAGAATCTGCTGTCCCACTCCTACCACCTGTAATGTTGTGTACAAGGACTTGTGTTGTAAATGTAAAATTAAAGGTACCGTTTTTTTCTAAATACTGAAGAATGCATTATCTCCAATATATGTACTTTCCCTTTCCAAAGGAAACCGTGAGTTCTACTAATTCACTTTCTGAACTATGTCATAGCCCTTCGCGGCCTTTGAATGGGTACTTTTCTATTTACCTTTTTATTTACCTCATGACTGGGAAACCATGCATTGTATGCTAAACGTCATCTTGACAACATTTTAACAACGATACGAGAATTACTCTCATTTCTGTACAATAATGTATATCAGAGCAAAAGCTTAAAATTTATCAACGTAACGCAGTGAACATTCTATAACTTTTAAGTACATAAGTATATTTCAAAGTATGGAACAGAATGTGCGTACTTTGTAAATGTATGGATAAGCCTATTGGTTTTTCAGACCAAAATATAAAGGAATGGTCAGTGAAAAAGGGACATCGCTAAGTCTTCGACAACGTCAGAAATGCGTCATATAGGTAGGAATGACTTCTGTTTCTGAGAAGCAACCATTAAAGGGGGCTTACTGCAATACTTATTGCAACACTTCTTAAAGCAACCCCCCTGAAACAAATCAATATTCATCCTCATTTGACTCATTGTAATTCTTAAAATGATCTTTCATATAACGTTGACGCCAATGGAAGGTCTCTAACGGTCCATCGGTAAGGTAATAAGCACCCCACCCAACTAAAAGTAAGTTTTAAAAAGTTGCCCAATTTGAAACATACACGGGGTAAGTATGTCATAAAATTAGTTTTGTCTAACAAAAGTAAAAGAAAAGATATTGTCACTTAAGCCAAGCAGGAAGCAAATCCTGTGGATATATACTTAGATACTCATTGCCAAACGAAGTTCTTTAAGAAATCTTCATGGCATAGACTTATCGTCCATACAATCGAAACAATATCCTGCACTCCAGTAAAAGCCCTCGGTGTCTCAAAACACGTCAATCAAACTTAAACCAATTTACGGTCATAAATGACCTGGGGGTAAAAAAAGCTTGAAACGGATATTTTTGTATATTTTCCCAGAAAACGATCAAAAACAATCACTGAAGTGACACGATGCTTTTTCTAGATTGCTATTTACCAAGGGTTGAGTTTTCAATTCGGACATCATCTCATGGTTTTGTTTCCAAGAACCTGGCATTGTGAGTTTATTGCAAAACTTAGTTGTCAATAACATGACGCATCATGTTGCAACACAACGGCTAGCTTTTAGGAACTACCTATAGTTTTACAGAACATGTTATTCAAACCAAAATATTGATCTCCACTAATCCACACTGGAACCCCCGTGGATCCCCCGTGGTTTGGACGTTCAATAAGGGTAACGACACGAAGGAACGCCAGATCCAGCGAGAAGTCCCCCTAGTCTTACAGATAGTGGGGTGGGGGAGGGGTGGGGGTGGGGTTGGGGTTAACTACAAGACCGTGACCATTTTTTGACCACTTGCTGAGATTAAGTCGAGGCCGAGTAATATGGCGAAAGTTGAGGTCATGCTCAATTAAGTGAGAGTACTTGACGCTTAACCAAATGTATGTGTTGTGTGTGTGTGTGTGTGTTTGTGTTTGTGATTGTTTTGTGATTGTATGTGTGTGTGTGTATATGTGTGTGTGTGTGTGTGTGTGTGTGTGTGTGCGTGCGTGAGTGTGTATGTGTTAGTGTGTTGGGGGTGGGGGGGGGGCGTCGAGGTGGAGGGAGGGCGTTTGCCTCTTGTCAACAAAGACTAGAGACCATACACTACCATTAATACAAGAACGCAGTGTGCTGACGGTTTTCTCGGTTTCAAACCTCACCAGCCTGGCAAATCCTGAGAACACAAGTAAACGGCAACACACAATTCACGTAGGGTGAACTGTCGCTGTCTAACTCGATATCCTGTTTTCAGGTTACTGGCAATAATTGATGTGAAGCAACAGTGTTCCAATAATTGCACAGCTTCTAAAAATGTGGGAGAAATTGAGGTGGTATTGTCGTACTTTCTAGAATAGGAATAATTGAAGGACACATGTTTATTCCAAAAATTAGGTTCTCAGTAAAATTTGTGTTTGTATGATCTAAAATTATCTTGAGACGTTTTTCTTATGTAAAATATCAGGGATTATAATAGCTAGATTGGAGGTCAGCAAAGATAACACTCTTTATATGGTCAATATTTAGAGAGAATGACAACCATATGCTTATACTGAAGGCAACATATGCTATCCTGCTTTTTAACAACTAAGCATCCTGCGCACAAAAAAATACTCAATTTTAAATATTTCCTCAATATGGTTGTCAAAATAAAACACCTCTTGTGCAATAGAACTCGAAATGATTTTTCAAAATAATTTTTCATTTGCAAGGACACCAATGATACACCTCTGCAAATCAATCATAAACGGTTCTATTTCTCGATTTCGGTTTCAACCCAGTGGAGGGAGGCCTCATCCGTGCTTAAGCAAAAGCAACTCTCCTTAGAAACAGTTTCAGACATTTGCCGGATCGTGCTACGTTCATAAATCATACCGACTGTCTCCGCCAGCCGGCTATTGAGAATTACTCACTGTTCGCTCACATGCTTACACTTTAAGAATAAGGTAACATGTTCGATAATAGCCATACAACAGGTGTACGTCTAAGATAGACCTGTGTGTGTCATTTGTCAAACTGCACAGAACATTGCAAGAACAATGTCTACAGGACTCAGTAGAGTTAAAGACACTGTAATCATTAAAGCAAGGCTCAGAAGGAGCTATTTAATTTTTTTTCTTGCTTTTTCACATGGAAGTTCCCAAATGTACGAACGAATATGGCGAAATAAATGTTGATATACCGAAATGAAGTAAATCATATCGACTTATAAACGTGACTTGAAGCCTTCAAATTGACGTGTTACGGTACATATACAGTACATCTATTTAATGAGATAAGAGAGGCTCATCTTTGGTCAAGATAATCTCGTTTGCAGTAAATATCCTTGCCTTGCCATCGTGCAGAAACTAGACACTAACTAACTCCCTACGCGTCCTCTGAACGGGTACTTTTCTTATAAAATATATAAATATAGATTTGTAAGCCTTAATATAATATATCAGTTACTTTTCTAGCATACAATATATGAATATAGATTTAAAAGCCTTGATATAATATATATGTTATTGAGATGAACACGTCCAAATGTTTCCTCGGAGCATGATAAACTAAGGCCGATCGATTGATCATTTACTTAATTGGTAAAGCTTAGGGGATAGTAGAGCTGGGGGGCCTGGGGATACCATCGATCTAGCCTGGTGTTTGTTGAAATAACACATAATTAGCCAGGTTAAGGGGGAGGGGGGAGGGTTCCTGCAAGCCCAGCGCACACTTAGAACTCTCAGCTCAGTCGTGGGTCGGGTTATGAAACTGAGAGTGCGGAAGTCAATGACAGAGCGCACTTTTGATTTTCACGCCGCATTCTCTGTAGAAAAGGAAATGGAAATCAAGTTGGCGACCTTAGCTGTAGGTCATATAACACGATGTCGGTAACTCAGCCGGGAACTTATCGTCTGCGTCGGTCTGAAGGCGCTGTAAGGTTATATGGATCAATAATGGTGTTTGGCGTGATGCAAGGCAGATGCAACCAATGTATGTCTATCGTATTAGAACAATATGGCTACTTCAACAAAGGCAGATTCCAGTAGCTACCTTGAACTTATTTCATATTTATTAAATCTACTTCTCCTGGAAAATGTGCAACAGATTGGGATATTCATACCGTTGTTTTTAGACAGAATGACATTTCTCGTCATAATCCTTTTTTTTTTATTTTGGCAACCTATTCCGAATGTACTCATATTTTAAACCGATATGCAATATGGTTCATCGAGTTAAAGGACATTTTGTAATTGAATAATATTATATATGACTTGAAAATGGCATGACAAGATTTTCGAAGATCAAGCAACTAACAAAAGACCGGTGTGGTTGGGGAACCAAGGGTTTTAGATCCCTTTCAGCTAAAAAATGCCCAGGTAGTTGTGTCAATGTTCACCATATTAGATTATTCTACATTTGTAATATAACACATACAATTCACTGGGAAGAGTTTGTGTCAAGAAAAAAATATGAACTCAGCGCCGTGTATTGATTCTCGTGTGTACTTGTTGTATGAGGTGAGCGACCTTCTGGATATCTCTTCTTCCTCAGATGCAAGTTTTTATTTCAATTAAAGCAGTTCGCTCACTCCTCTATTTGGGAGACTGGATGGCAGTGAAGGAAATTGTAGGTTGTTAAGGGAGTTGTAATGTCAGGTAAAACAGTAGAAAAAACATGGAAGGGACAGCGTTTTTCATCTTTCTCAATTCCTTTCTTACGGCATCTACTAGACCCGCTGCCGGAATGTAGAGTTCAGCATTTTACCGACATGAAGAAGGTGTGATTCAAGGTGGAATAAGTGGGTTAAAAGTGTAATAAAGAAACTGGTGGCTAGACGAATAGGGGATGTTTCAATTTCCGATCAACCCAGAGGAGGGCATAGCTACTGGTAGCACGCGCCCCTTCCCTGAATTTTGAGAACCCCTCCTCTACTTCCGTAAAAGTCGCGACAAACCCTACCGATTTCACACCCCTTTGTCCTTAATATGAAAGTGAAACTGTCCTCGTCGACGGGTTTATATTTGCATAGCATGGCACGACACACCTTAATACAGCCCCCTCCCCCTACACATTAGCGAAGAAACTGGAAGCGCCTGTAGGGATGGTACTAGCGCGCCCAGGTGTCTGCCCCGGTTCCACCAATGCCCTTGCAGGTTAAATTGATTGATGTGCCGTTCAACCTCACTCTTTGATCCCGTAATGGGAACTGAACGGCCATGAATAATGGATACAATTGTATATTTATGGATCATGATTGTCATTCCGCGCCCTGTAATGTGATAAGATCAAGTTTTGAGGTCCCACCTGACACGTCATTGGCGAAGTTGGGTCATTAGTTCACATGTCCTTGTCCGTTGTAATGTTACGTGCTCAGAAGCTTAAAAGTACAGTCCTTAGAGTTTTTACGGACCATACGTGAAGGTATCCTACGAGGAATTTTCCCTCCGAATCGAGTTTTATTTGAAAAAATTAATTTGCCTGTACACATGTGGTCATTGCTTGACTCGTCTGTGTAATTTGGGTCCGATTATTTAAACCACTTTAAAGTAAATAATTTAGTTGTAAATGTTTTTCGTTACCTTTATATTGTCACATTATCCTGTGCATTTCACAGGGAATACATACATCAGGTCTTTTCTTTTGAGGAAACTTTTTCTAGGCCTAAATTGGGAGAGAGCATTACCGGTGCAATTTATGTAGGCATGGAATATTTAGCTTCAGGAAAATGTGGGACCTTTGTTTTTAGCATTCGTTAGTTAAACACTTTCGCTTTTCGAAAATCTCCCATTTAAATTCATATATATAGTGTAGTCAATTCGTATAGCAAATGAGCTATGATGTCTTTGTATAGACCGCCATCTTGTTTTCAGCTGCTGTCTATAGCTATACTAAAGGTTTGAAATGTGAATGGCCGATGTATAAATGCCTTGCCTTCAAAACCTCTTGACATACACATTTACGCCATAGAGTGAGAGGCACAAAATTTCAACTTGCTTCAGCGTCATTTCAATGCCAGAAATACATTCATAAATGCACCACGGGAATTGGAGTTTTGAAGTAAATCCACATTTTATACCCTGTTGCAAAAAATCTCTCGGGGAATCACCGATATCGTATACCTGCCAAATAAGACACATTTGCGTGATACAAATATAACAAGTTAATGGTTTTTATTGCTCAGCCAACAATCCCACGTTGTTCCAAAATGACCTTTTAGTTGGGGAACAATTGTGTTAATCTAAAAGCAATAATCTATAATTTGCTGCCACTCTTAACTCATAGGCCTCTTTATTCATGCTGGTATTTTGCAAGACCGATGGTAAAGACTCGGATTACTGTCTAGACGGGAAGACATAACCCACAAACAGATCGAAAGGTTTTAGTTATTGATGAGTTGATTAAATTAAAGACGGTTGTATGTGAACTTTTCGGGTCCGCAAGTATCAGTATTCAGTGTGAACTTTTTTTAGTATCCAAGTCGAAAGAGGAAGTTATTTGAATTTTTCTGAGGGGTATACGGGGAGGATAAATGGCAAATAGTCCTCCATATTTCCGCTAAACACCAAATCTAACTCCTCCCCATTACTTGCTCCCAGGCACTCACAAGCAATCGCAATCACGTTTTTCCTTTTCTTTTCAAATTTCAAATTCAGCGTCCTTCATGGATATTAATCTCTGTTTGTAACTTTAATAAAACTTCGAAAATCTGATTCCTTTTTGTGATGTATTTTTTTTTCAGAACTCGCGTTTATATTTAAGCAGAATTGTTTTAACATGGCAAATTTACAGCATGTGACATTATTAGTCACACACTTCACTTTATTCTAATACAAATACTTCGTTCCCTAATTTCTTTAATTCCAATCTCTAATTTACAGCGCCTTCTACATGACCCTCAGTCCTGTAACACTGAAGTGTCATCCAACCAAGACCTCATACGAGAATAAACCTCTTATTCTGCAGTCTCATCTGATTAAACCCATCAATAATCGCTTTAAATGGACTTTTATGACTAACCCGTACAAAATTGACATGGACTTGGAAAGAATTGTTTGAACTTGTGCGGGCTGCATGCCCCAGAGAATGAAAAGGAGTAATCGGATGTCTTATTATTACTGTATAATATCTTGATCTCTGGAGAGAAGCAGCCTGGAGTTCAATGTAATTATTCTAACAATGTGTCGCTTCTTGTGACAGACGTGTACTTTCCATTTGGGTCTTGGGAGGTGTACTTTAACTTACTTCTCCTAGCGGCCTTTCTAAAATGTGGCCCTTCCCCGCTTTTTCTTCCGTTTCAACTCTATATGCAGTATGAGAAATACGCTAACCATAATGGTTTAAAGAGGTTTACAAACGTGAACTTTGCTAAACAGAATTTTCACATTTGTCAAACAATATTCTCAGCGCATCTAAATGTAACATGCGAATAACTGTCTGACTTTTGATAAAAATCACAAGGACGAATTCCAACAAGGATGCAGAATCTGACAGAACAGGCAAGGAACGAAAGTTACAATTATACGCACGTGTAACTTCATGTTCATCAATTTAGTACGAACTAAAACAAGAAATCCCACTTAAGGGGGTGTTGCCCAAAAACATAAAGTACACACGTTGTGACGTAACAGCTCTAATGCTGTTATAAAATAATGATTGGCATTAATACTTTTTAATTTAGAATATGCTCTTTTTTTTTCTTTACGTGCACAGATCTGCATGTACTAGGTGCTGTGTGAGAGACCACCCAACATTTCTTCCTCTAGATATATATCTTTTCCAATTCCTGTGACGTACTCTCCGCAAATGTCTGTCCATAGCAGATTCAAATCCACAAATAGTAGTACTGAGAAAAATGAGAAAAAACAAATCCAACAAATAGTAGTACTGAGAAAAATGAACACTGACAGAGTATGCAATTATTGTGTCTGTTTGTTGAATCTGTAGTCTCCTTTCGTTCGCGCATGCGTATTATGCAGCGATAACATCTGCCCATTGTTTTATTGAGAATGTTCTTAAATATTGTCACAAATTACCCCTATACGTATGAAATAACACTCAAACTAACGCAGGACAAGAAAGCTACAGGTTAGTGGTACTGTGGGGGACGGGAAGGGACAGAGGAGGGGGGGGCAACGTGCACAAGCCCCTCCCAAGATTTTGAGGTACTTGAGTTCATCACTCTCCCCCTGTTCTACATGTAGATTTTCNGCAAACAGATCGAAAGGTTTTAGTTATTGATGAGTTGATTAAATTAAAGACGGTTGTATGTGAACTTTTCGGGTCCGCAAGTATCAGTTCAGTGTTAACTTTTTTAGTATCCAAGTCGAAAGAGGGAATTATTTGAATTTTTCTGAGGGGTATACGGGGAAGATGATTGGCAAATAGTCCTCCATATTTCCGCTAAACCCCAAATCTAACTCCTCCCCATTACTTGCTCCCAGGCACTCACAAGCAATCGCAATCACGTTTTCCCTTTTCTTTTCAAATTTCAAATTCAACGCCCTTCATCGATATTTTTAAATTAAAATTAATATTTGTAGCTTTAATAAAACTTCGAAATTTGATTCCTTTTTGTGATGTATTTTTTTTCCAGAACTCGCGTTCGTATTTAAGCAGAATTGTTTTAACATGACACATTTATAGCATGTGACATTATAAGTCACACACCTCACTTTATTCCAATACAAATACTTCGTTCCCTAATTTCTTTAATTCCAATCTCTAATTTACTGCGCCTTCTACATGACCCTCAGTCCTGTAACACTCAAGTGTCATCCAACCAAGACCTCATACGAGAATAAACCTCTTATTCTGCAGTCTCATCTGATTAAACCCATCAATAATCGCTTTAAATGGACTTTTATGACTAACCCGTACAAAATTGACATGGACTTGGAAAGAATTGTTTGAACTTGTGCGGGCTGCATGCCCCAGAGAATGAAAAGGAGTAATCGGATGTCTTATTATTACTGTATAATATCTTGATCTCTGGAGAGAAGCAGCCTGGAGTTCAATGTAATTATTCTAACAATGTGTCGCTTCTTGTGACAGACGTGTACTTTCCATTTGGGTCTTGGGAGGTGTACTTTAACTTACTTCTCCTAGCGTCCTTTCTAAAATGTGGCCCTTCCCCGCTTTTTCTTCCGTTTCAACTCTACAGGTATATGCAGTATGAGAAATACGCTAACCATAATGGTTTAAAGAGGTGTACAAACGTGAACTTTGCTAAACAGAATTTTCACATTTGTCAAACAATATTCTCAGCGCATCTAAATGTAACATGCGAATAACTGTCTGACTTTTGATAAAAATCACAAGGACGAATTCCAACAAGGATGCAGAATCTGACAGAACAGGCAAGGAACGAAAGTTACAATTATACGCACGTGTAACTTCATGTTCATCAATTTAGTACGAACTAAAACAAGAAATCCCACTTAAGGGGGTGTTGCCCAAAAACATAAAGTACACACGTTGTGACGTAACAGCTCTAATGCTGTTATAAAATAATGATTGGCATTAATACTTTTTAATTTAGAATATGCTCTTTTTTTTCTTTACGTGCACAGATCTGCATGTACTAGGTGCTGTGTGAGAGACCACCCAACATTTCTTCCTCTAGATATATATATTTTCCAATTCCTGTGACGTACTCTCCGCAAATGTCTGTCCATAGCAGATTCAAATCCACAAATAGTAGTACTGAGAAAAATGAGGAAAAACAAATCCAACAAATAGTAGTACTGAGAAAAATTAACACTGACAGAGTATGCAATTATTGTGTCTGTTTGTTGAATCTGTAGTCTGCTTTCCTTCGCGCATGCGTATTATGCAGAGATAATATCTGCCCATTGTTTTATTGAGAATGTTTTTAAATATTGTCACAAATTTTCTCTATACGTATGAAATAACAATCAAACTAACGCAGGACAAGAAAGCTACAGGTTAGTGGTACTGTGGGAGACAGGATGGGCCGGGGGGGTGGGGAGGGGGGGGGGGGGGCAACGTGCACAAGCCCCTCCCAAGATTTTGAGGTACTCGAGCTCATCATTCTCCTTCTGTTCTAGATATTTCACGAAGAAGAAGAAGATATATATATAAAAAAAAAAAAAAAAAACAGCATGGCGAACAAAATGACGTAAAAACCAAGTAAATTTTCCATCCTTGTACCCTACATATGTTGCAATATACAGGGGTGGATTATGGCCGTCTTCTGGGTCTTCTGGAAGACGGTCAGATTTTCGCGTTTACATTGACGGGTATCTAATTTTTTTCTGTCGGAAGACGGTCAAAAATGGAAGATGGATCAACAAAGATAATTTGAGAGACTGTCAGAAAATAGCTCTGGATCCGCCCCTGATATGCACAGGGAATTTCCCAATTCAAGAGATCTAAGATAATAGGACAGCGCATCCTGCGAAATTATTAAACATGAAAAAGGTGTTTCCTATCTAAATATGCCTGTAGTAGCAGTACATTTGCAAACCAAAATACTCAGAAAATAATTTTTAAGTTTTGGTGTTGCAATGGGAGCTTTGGCCTCTTTTTTTAACCCATCTAGGATTAGAGCCCCTTATGGTGGTGAAATTTTGTATTTTTCCATTTTCATTGACTGCTGCGATAACTCAGCCATATCATAATCTGCTGCACAAATACCCCAATGTTAACAAGGAACAATACATTACGATGATTGGATGGTCCGTGTGTACAATTCATTACTGGGATAGGCTCCTTCGGGACACTGCATCTGCAGCAACAACCACTCCCAGATACCAATGGTATTATTACAAAAAATATTTGGATTCACTTCTCTTATCTTATCACATACACTAAGAACCGCTCCCTTTTTTATATTTCATAAATGCTTAAGTGGGGGAAAGCATGAAAAAAGGTTTAGTTGGCGGCAACATTTAAACTTATTAGTTAAAATAAACATTTCAAATAACATTTCGCCCGGGATTACATAATTCAGATCACATAGTACGCCAGTAATCTGACTAGAGGGAGTGTGTGTGTGTGTGTGTGTGTGTGTGTGTGTGTGTGTGTTTGCGCGTGTGCAGGTGATTAGGGGCTACGGCACACACAGAGAAACAAAATCCTAAATACAAATGTATCAAATCCTTTATGATCCCGATCCAGCAGTGCACAAGTCGGACACATTAAGCACCGTCACTGGAAACCTCACCGTTCTGCTGGTGCTTTCTCCTTTCCACCCACATGTGCTAGACATATTGATTCGTTGGGTGGATTAATTAATCGGATAGACAGCTCTACTTTCTGAAGTAAGAGACGGGCCGAAAGCGACGCAATAAAACTCCTCTCTCTCTCTCTCTCTCTCTCTCTCTCTCTCTCACACACACACACAACACACACACACACACACATCTCTCTCTCTCTCACACACACACACACACACACACACACNACAAACAGATCGAAAGGTTTTAGTTATTGATGAGTTGATTAAATTAAAGACGGTTGTATGTGAACTTTTCGGGTCCGCAAGTATCAGTATTCAGTGTGAACTTTTTTTAGTATCCAAGTCGAAAGAGGAAGTTATTTGAATTTTTCTGAGGGGTATACGGGGAGGATAAATGGCAAATAGTCCTCCATATTTCCGCTAAACACCAAATCTAACTCCTCCCCATTACTTGCTCCCAGGCACTCACAAGCAATCGCAATCACGTTTTTCCTTTTCTTTTCAAATTTCAAATTCAGCGTCCTTCATGGATATTAATCTCTGTTTGTAACTTTAATAAAACTTCGAAAATCTGATTCCTTTTTGTGATGTATTTTTTTTTCAGAACTCGCGTTTATATTTAAGCAGAATTGTTTTAACATGGCAAATTTACAGCATGTGACATTATTAGTCACACACTTCACTTTATTCTAATACAAATACTTCGTTCCCTAATTTCTTTAATTCCAATCTCTAATTTACAGCGCCTTCTACATGACCCTCAGTCCTGTAACACTGAAGTGTCATCCAACCAAGACCTCATACGAGAATAAACCTCTTATTCTGCAGTCTCATCTGATTAAACCCATCAATAATCGCTTTAAATGGACTTTTATGACTAACCCGTACAAAATTGACATGGACTTGGAAAGAATTGTTTGAACTTGTGCGGGCTGCATGCCCCAGAGAATGAAAAGGAGTAATCGGATGTCTTATTATTACTGTATAATATCTTGATCTCTGGAGAGAAGCAGCCTGGAGTTCAATGTAATTATTCTAACAATGTGTCGCTTCTTGTGACAGACGTGTACTTTCCATTTGGGTCTTGGGAGGTGTACTTTAACTTACTTCTCCTAGCGGCCTTTCTAAAATGTGGCCCTTCCCCGCTTTTTCTTCCGTTTCAACTCTATATGCAGTATGAGAAATACGCTAACCATAATGGTTTAAAGAGGTTTACAAACGTGAACTTTGCTAAACAGAATTTTCACATTTGTCAAACAATATTCTCAGCGCATCTAAATGTAACATGCGAATAACTGTCTGACTTTTGATAAAAATCACAAGGACGAATTCCAACAAGGATGCAGAATCTGACAGAACAGGCAAGGAACGAAAGTTACAATTATACGCACGTGTAACTTCATGTTCATCAATTTAGTACGAACTAAAACAAGAAATCCCACTTAAGGGGGTGTTGCCCAAAAACATAAAGTACACACGTTGTGACGTAACAGCTCTAATGCTGTTATAAAATAATGATTGGCATTAATACTTTTTAATTTAGAATATGCTCTTTTTTTTTCTTTACGTGCACAGATCTGCATGTACTAGGTGCTGTGTGAGAGACCACCCAACATTTCTTCCTCTAGATATATATCTTTTCCAATTCCTGTGACGTACTCTCCGCAAATGTCTGTCCATAGCAGATTCAAATCCACAAATAGTAGTACTGAGAAAAATGAGAAAAAACAAATCCAACAAATAGTAGTACTGAGAAAAATGAACACTGACAGAGTATGCAATTATTGTGTCTGTTTGTTGAATCTGTAGTCTCCTTTCGTTCGCGCATGCGTATTATGCAGCGATAACATCTGCCCATTGTTTTATTGAGAATGTTCTTAAATATTGTCACAAATTACCCCTATACGTATGAAATAACACTCAAACTAACGCAGGACAAGAAAGCTACAGGTTAGTGGTACTGTGGGGGACGGGAAGGGACAGAGGAGGGGGGGGCAACGTGCACAAGCCCCTCCCAAGATTTTGAGGTACTTGAGTTCATCACTCTCCCCCTGTTCTACATGTAGATTTTCCACGAAGAAGAAGAAAAAAAACAGCATGGCGAACAAAATGAGACAAAAACCAAGTAAATTTTCCATCCTTGTGCCCTATATGTTGCAATATACAGGGGTGGATTGAGGCCATCTTCTGGGTCTTCTGGATGACGGTCAGATTTTCGCGTTTACATTGACGGGTATCTAATTTTTTTCTGTTGGAAGACAGTCACAAATGGAAGATGGATCAACAAACATAATTTGGAAGACTGACAGAAAATAGCTCTGGAACCGACCCTGATGTGCACAGGGAATTTCCCAATTCAAGAGATCTAAGATAATAGGACAGCGCATCCTGCGAAATTATTAAACATGAAAAAGGTGTTTCCTATCTAAATATGCCTGAAGTAGCAGTACATTTGCAAACCAAAACACTCAGAAAACAATTTTTAAGTTTTGGTGTTGGAACTTTGGCCTCTTATTTTTTTTAAACCATCTAAGATTATAGCCCCTCATAAAAGTGTAATGTTGTATTTTTCCATTTTCATTTACTGTCCTGATAACTCAGCCATATCATAATCTGCTGCGCAAATACCCCAATGTTAACAATGAACAATACATTACGATGATTGGATGGTCCGTATAGATGGTCCGTGTGTACAATTCATTACTGGGATGGACTCCTTCGGGACACTGCATCTGCAGCAATAACCACTCCCAGATACCATTATTATTACAAAAAATATTTGGATTCACTTCTAATATCTTATCACATACACTAAGAACCGCTCCCTTTTTTATATTTCATACATGCTTAAGTGGGGGAAAGCATAAAAAAAGGTTTAGTTGGCGGCAACATTTAAACTTATTAGTTAAGATACATATACATGTATCGAATAATCAAATAACATTTCGCCCGGGATTACATAATTCAGATCACATAGTACGCCAGTAATCTGACTAGAGGGTGTGTGTGTGTGTGTGTGTGTGTGTGTGCGCGTGTGTGTTTGCGCGTGTGCGGGTGATTAGGGGCTACGGCACACACACACAGAAACAAAATCCTAAATACAAATGTATCAAATCCTTTATGATCCCGATCCAGCAGTACACAAGTCGGACACATTAAGCACCGTCACTGGAAACCTCACCGTTCTGCTGGTGCTTTCTCCTTTCCACCCACATGTGCTAGACATATTGATTCGTTGGGTGGATTAATTAATCGGATAGTCAGCTCTACTTTCTGAAGTAAGAGACGGGATGAAAGCGACGCAATAAAACTCCTCTCTCTCTCTCTCTCTCTCTCACACACACACACACACACACACACACACACATCTCTCTCTCTCTCTCACACACACACACACACACACACACACACACACATCCA
>NW_019773737.1:207110-322057 GCF_001039355.2 Lingula anatina
AACTCTCTTTCTCTCTCTCTCTCTCTCTCTCACACACACACACACACACATCTCTCTCTCTCTCTCTCTCTCACACACACACACACACACACACACACACACATCTCTCTCTCTCTCTCTCTCTCTCACACACACACACACACACACACACACACACACACGTGGTTTACCTAGATGGCATCACCAAGAGTAACCTTCACAGGTGCCAGCTAACCCCCAGCCCCCCCCCTCCCCCCCCCCTCCCAGGCACGAGCAGTTCCCACCTAGTCAGTTCATGTTGTACATTTTACTTGTACAATTCATCAAAATGTTTGCTCACACTCTCGTTCAGATCAGATTTACGTCAAGACTACATCCATTACAACTACGGGGAGGTATTAAATTATAATTATTCATGTTACCTGGTCAGTTGCTATATTACGATAATCTTCTAGTAGTCGTAGGTGATCAATTACTCTGTTTATGCGAAGTGAAGTCAAACGGATTTTGTAGAAATAGTGCATGCTTGTATATACAGTACACCTTGATTTGAAATTAATCAGAGAGCGATTCAAATATGTAAAAATATCCTATAAACGCAAGAAAAATTAGTGACATTATTTTTTTTCGTACCAATATTCCACTTGCAATCAATCTGAATAATTTAGTGCAGAGCAAAGATCGGTAGATCTCACTCATATTTCTAATGGTACTTTTCAATCCCAGGAAAAATTAGTATAATGGAAGCCATTCCACCGTCGTCTACCTGTTGAATAATGTTGACAAGATGGAAGAATTATGGTGCGTATCATTTCGGTCAATAGACTTGACTCGGTGATAATGCTTTAGCACACTTGGTCTGACAATATTTTCATTAGTGGAAAGAATACAGTATCGACCGTCGGCATAGAAAGCCGCGGGTATGATCGATAGGGATAGAGTACTGTAGTTATTGCGGCGGACGTGAAGAGCTACATAATCTACAGCGCGTAAAGCCCACTGTATTGATGACATCTAGTGAGCTGTCTTTGTTTGATTTTTTTTCTCCTTTTGTTTATCTTTTTTATGTCTCTGTAAGCACACTTTGCGCAATCATTCACAGTAAAACAAACGTTTATCATATTACGCAAAGAATTATTGATGTCAAACATTTAGTTGTGTTTGTATAATTGTATGGAATTCTGGTGGTTTTTCCTTTTGGTCTGCCTACTTGCCGCTCTTTCCGTCTGTCTGTATGTCCGTCTGTCTGTCTTTCTGTCTGTTACCATCTGTAATCTTTGTAACAAACCCTCATACACAGAAGTACAGGCACATTTATACTGAATGATGGAACACAATATTCCTTATCTGTAAAATGATTAACTTGCCAGTACATGTATCATTTGCCTTTAAGTGCCAATCTACATCTGTTCGTTATTTTTGTTGGCACATGCTTGCTTTAGGTCAACCTATTTTATAAAAACATGCGTCATATTTTATCGTCATTCCGTATTAACTTTTGGATTTGTCAACTTTAACAGTAGTATGTTGATAAAGTAATATGGAAATTCTAAAAAAAGGGGGTTAATATTTGGTTTGTTCCATGATGATCGATGTAACGGCGGTTAGGATTTAAGCGAAACAGAATAGATCATCAGGACATCAGAGCAGAGAAACACATACAAAAACACATCAAGCTTGTGTAACCGTTAATTCATCCTTATTTCTGTCATGATTTACGTTAGATAAGAAAGATTATGATCCGTTTCACGGTGTTTGAAATGCGCGGTTTCAATTTAAAGTACATTATGATGATCGCTGAATTGGGTTTAATATGCGATTCAGAGCAAATGTGAGTGCATCTCTCTCTCTCTCAACCCCCCCCCCTCACAATCTTTCCCGGGGCCTCTTTGCGTATCAAATACACGTCAATTATCACGCCCATTCCGTGAAGTGTTCCTACACGTCCAGGATATAAACGCTGTTCACGGAAGTACGCCATGTACCTACACGGCCAGCTTCCGCCGGCGGTGAAAACATGATTCACACAACAATAACTCACTTTTATCACTTCACTTTCGACCGGGAATCAAGCAATTGATCTTCCACCCTTTGTCGTGTTAAGGACGTTTGTAGTGCTGGCGGCTAAAAGTGGGATCCATATGTTCTTTTACACGAGTGTTTTTACTTCTACGGCCATGAAAATAGTATTTGACTGGGTTCCCATGCCTAGATCGATCTAACAGGATAGGTCCATCTCCAAGGGGTTTCTCGCTAAATTACTTTCGGCTTCAGCGGCGTAGAGGTCTGTCACGCCTACTGAAGCTGCTAAACGATAATTAATTACCCCCTAGCAGCTTCAGTAGGAGAGACAGATATCTAAGCCGCTTAAGTTGATTGCAATGAGCGAGAATCTCATTGGAGATAGATCGATCCACAGTTAGAACCATAGGGTCTGGGAATGATCCCTTTGGTACGGGTGTTTTAACATAAAAATTAAAATAGTCATGTTTGCAAGATGCTCATGAACGAAACGTGAGCGAGTAATGGGTAAGATGGTAAGGTTCAACTAGAATAAAGAAAAATATAAGATAAAAGAAAGAAAATAAGGAAATTTTGTTCTAATGATACAGAGAAAAAAAAAGGATCGAATTTACAACTTAAAGACCTGCATGTACAAACAACAAGAAAAAAACCCGTAAACCTTGGCTAGCGTCCATTACGCGTGATTACATTAACGCCTGAATATAATCAATGACATCGCAAAAGAGACGCATACCGTTTATTTTCAGCTTGTTTTGTTACCAATAATGAGCTTTTGAAGCGTGATGCTTTATTCTTCTATAATTAAGAATGTAATGAATGCATGATGCGAATTTGGACTTTCGAGAATTAGAACTTTGTTTACGACAATTCAATGATTACAGCGTTAATGTAAGAAAAGACAATTACATTATTTATTGATATTGATAAACAAAGGGAAATAATAAGATAGAAATGATTAATGAGAATAAGTTAAATGGATAATATTGCAAAACATGCATATAATGATCAAATAAGTTGTCATGGCGCATAACGTATCAAAATTATTTTCCAGTTAATTTAACCGCGCTATGACAGTGATTGACGTTGAACATTCAGTGCATTCTCTTTGTTTTTCTTCTTATTTATTTATTTATTTATTTATTTATTTATTTATTTATTTATTTATTTATTTATCTTTACCAGTATGTCTGGGTTATATGTAATGCCACGGAATTAATGGTGTTAAGCATCACTGTGACGCAAACACCTGTTTTTTTTTCAGTGCCTTATTGCATCTCAAATCTCCAAAACGTATTTTGCTAATCCACTTAAATAACGTTAAATCTAGTTCCTTTGTCTTGCATTAACTGATGTTAACATAAAAAAATCCAATTGTTTTATATGCACCCATGTTTAAAAAAAGGAGTAAATTGCCAGAAAAAATAAAGCCTTTGGCAAATCGGATTAAAAAGACATCCATTAAAGTTGTATGATAATCTAGATCAAGTAATATCTTAAATCGTGTCTGATGATTCAACATTAGACATTAAGCCACTTTTCCTGCTTGCAAATTAGCGTTGAATGAAATAATTGAAAAAATTATCATGTATCATTCTAAGATTTAATTTTCATAAATGTCCTGTTTTTCCGGTTGACGCCATAACACAGCGGCGGAGTGTAAACATTATTCAACTCCCGATCACAAATAATTAATTACCGATATGTAAGGAAAACGTGCTGGAACAGGATTCATTAACAACTTGTTCAGCTTTAGGACCAAGGGCTGATAAATTATATTTGCTTTCAGAAGGTCGTTGGAAATTGAACGATATCATAATACAATTTGGATATGAAGATCAGTTTGCTCGGCGGAATTAGTCGTTCCAAGAAGACGGTATTTTCAGTTTCAACTTAAGCTCAGTAACTAGGGACAGTTAGAAATACAATCATTGTGATACAACTATAAGTGATTTCCAAAAACGAGTGCGACAAAGCATTCCGCTGAAATTCCAATGAGATTAAAGGTTAACTGTTTCAGATGAAGACTTTAAAATTACACATAAATATGAAAATGATCAGTCCAAATAAATCTAGACGGTCTACTAGTTTATAAGATGTGACTAATAGAAGTCATGTAAGAATGACGCACACTGAAGTCTTAGCAAACGGTGATAGTTAGAATTAAAGCACCTGAGATCGAACGATAGACAATTACTGAACAGGTACCTGCCTCGCCGTGACGTTAGATGGTTTTAAGTAGAGAGGATTTACTTTATCATCTATAATACACCACGTTCACCTCAGCAATCATTGACAATGATGCCCACCTCAACACCTGGTGTAAAAACGATCTATTCACCGAAAAAAGTCAACCCAAAGGCGATGCTCATCACGATATAATGGACTTGTTTACAGAGTCAATCAAAATGATATTGGTCCTGCGCGTACCACAATGGGTATTTATTATTATGATATCGTTCAATTTACACGCGGTCAGATAGCGTAAAGAAATATTTTAAAGGTGGCATTATTTGGTATTCACACCACATTGAAACAACAATGTAGAAGATTAACAGACAGATAATACATGTGGGTGTTATATTACATATTGCAAAACCGATACTACACGGCTTAAATATTGATGTAACCTCAAGCGTTTCCGTCCAATTTAAAACGCGTGCGAACACGCCCCGCGGTTGCTGTATCTTTCATGCACAAGTTACACGCATCAGGGATGAATTTCAGACCACGAAATGGTCACCATACTACATTGTTTGATCACATAACCCTCAGCAATTACTGAAGGGGTTCCAGAATAACGCCTTTTTGGGTAGTTCCAGTTTTAGAGATATATGGCCGAAAAAGGGTATCCGTTGGGCAACGATCATGGAAGGGCAGTAACCTCATCTTGTCTTGTTTATAACTTCATAGACAGAATGTTTCTGATCTTCACCAATCTGAAATATTCACCTCCAATAATGCGTAGCATCTTCTCTTGGCCAATACAGGATTATGTAAACTACTGTCATGGTAGGGTGGGGGGGGGGTGTGAAAAGATAAACATTGCCTTATTTCATTCGATAGATATAAACTAGTAGACAAAGGCAGTATTACTGTGATATATGCATCGATGGAGCGATTGATTTGGTTTTTGCCTTGTTTCACACGTTATACTGTTCTTGAGGATGAGCAGGTAGAGGATGAGCAGGTAGAGAGGATAATCAAATTGCCCACTGTGGCCTGTCCCGGTGTAACGTGACAGAGAGTCCCCGCCCCATGTTAGAGAGTCCGCTTCCCATTCATTTGTACAGGGGAGCCTAGATTTTAACCCACTTAGGTCAGGCTAACCCTAACCATTAAAACTAAACGTAGGACGGACTATCTGTTTCACGGTCCCTTAGTTTTGTTAAACCGTTCCACCATTGACTATGATGTACTTTTGCTGGCACTCAGTTATACTGGTTATACTATGTACTTACGAACACATGCCCGTATATCAACTCATATTGCCAATAAACCTTACGGCATAATCTGGGACGTACGTTTTATTAGTTTTTACCATAAACTGCACGGCATAACAACGTTAACATAAAACATGCTGTATGGCCGCCGTTCATCACGCCGTATTTTGGGTATGAAGTTATGATCACTTCACTGTACTGGTTTGATGAGTCGGAGTGATTCTGGGTGTAATAAAACATGTACGACACGGAAAAGTCATAACTGTCTGCTTGCACTTGACTTGGTTAATTCCATTGATGTGGTGGGAAGGAGAGAGAGAGAGAGAGAGAGAGAGAGAGAGAGAGAGAGAGAGAGAGAGTTGAGTTTTCTAAAAGAGATGCGGGTTTTTTTAAAAAAGAGAGAAAATTATTTTCAGAGAGAGTTAAGTTTTTTAAGAGATGCGATACTCTAAAAAAGATAAGAGAGATAATTATTTCTAAGAGAGAGAGAGAGAGAGAGAGAGAAAGCAGAACACAAAGGGATGTTACAGCCCCACCAACAGACGTATAATCCTAGTTTTGCATGAATATCCATTACCCACTGTCTGTTTTCCACGAACCATATTTGAACATAACAGCCAAACCTCATTTTAGAAAAGCTTATCGCTGATCAGTGCATTCAAACGGCCCACCTAATGACAATAGGTTTATCCCTGATCAATCACTATTCATTTCATAAGCCATAAGTATTGACAGGAACAGCGATGCATTAACGGGTTGGATGCAGTTTCAAGAGCTTGATCGATCTCATGGCGTATCATCTTCTCAATTTGAAAATGAAGGAACAGAGCGTCGGTTCAGTTTATGTAGTACATGTGTCAATTTCGAGTACTATGTGTTTTGAATCGAGGCGTATCATACGTTTTATCTTGTAATATTATGTACGTTAAAGGAAGCGCATGCCTTGGCAAAAAGGTGTGACCAGACACCGGACAAACGTTAACACGTATGCATATAAACAGAAATAGAAAGAAACAACAACTTTGGTTGTAGCTGGAAGGAAGTGGGTTGCGGTGCATGCCCAGTAAATGTAAGACAACCAATTAAGCATCTAAACCAGTGTACTTGTAGTCAATTGATTATATGGCGTGGACTGAAAACATTATGTCACACCACTGCACGTTTCTATTCATCAAACGACTTCCCAAAGGAATCGGATTTTACCGGCTCCCAAATTAAACGAATATTTTTCAAATAGGTCAATTGTCTTACGCCAGATTATCCCGGCAGCAGTACCGCTGGTGCCTTTTGCAGTGCGTCACAAACAGTGTGTGTCGGGTGTTTTTTTTTTTTTTTTTTTTTGGGGGGGGGAGAGGGGAGAAACTACTTGTAGACAGGGACCGTTTAAAAAGAGGAGTTATTATCAGTTTCAACCACTTTACGTTATTTGAACCACTTTGACTTCAACATGTCTTGCAACATTATGATACACACTACATCGTGTGCGGATTGACTTTGCCAAGTCTGAATAAGTTTCTGTAGAGGCACTTTTCTTTAATGTAACTCCACTATGTTGATTTAGAAGTACATTCGGACTATTGATAGTGTTGAGGTTTTTAAAAAAGACTTAAAAACATTCTTATTTGAACAGTATTGTAATTAATATTTTCTCATTTTATCAGAAAAAAGTTTTATTGTTCAGACCATTACTATTTTAACCAGCTTTAATTATTTTAATTGTTTTTTACCTTAGCTTTTATTATCTATATAATTAGTTGTAATCATAATAATTTTATCTGTAAACAGCACTGAGACGGTAGTGTAGTGCGGTTTTAAGAAATAAATATTATTACTATTAATACATGTAATTATTTCATTGATAATTGTGACGTTGCGTTTAACGTGAGATGACATCAGTTTCTGCGCATGCGTGTTGTGACTTTCGGTGCCCTATCACAAATGATATTCAGTGCATGAAAAATTAGTGATGGCACCCTTAACGCTAAATATTCAATGGAATGAGCTGAACTTTTAAAACACAGCAAAGTATTTGTGCACGTAGTATAAAATATTAACCGATGTATATCAATATCGTGCCGCGGCACTTTGCAAAATATTATAAAAACATATACATATAAAAAAATCGGGTGAAATTTTGCGAAAACTCAACTAAGAGCTGCATCTAGTGTTATTATTGCAAGATTTACACATTTTTTTTTCTTTCCCCAGAACCTGTGCTTTAGTCTTAAGGCAAGTAAAGATTGGTGTGACCAAAATAAATCCACGGAGTTTTCTTTTAGTTCTAAACATTGCACAGAAGTAAAATTCCTTGAAACGGTCCCTTTCAGAAAGTGCACCGTGACCTGTGGATCTAATGTCTCCTGCCAGAAATTGAGGTCAAACTTGCGTAATGAAGCAATTAAGATTAAAGTATACATTAATATTGATAAATGCCATATGCACTCTGATATCGTATTTCATCACTTGATTTCGACGTTCAATGCTCTACGAGTCCGAAGCGTTCATCCAAAGCGCATATGTCACATAACGATAGGAATGAATATATGCCTTTCACATAAGATGGGATATATGCCAAATGAAGTCTTTATTAATCGTTCGGTTCGTGGTGCAAGCTGGCAGTTTTGCACCAAAACTTATCGCATGACATAACACATCCCATCTGACAAAGACTGGTTCATAACAATTCTCATCTTTATAAATTGATTTTTTAGCCTCTAATCTGCATTTCATAACTTGGTGGTTCATTTTTTCATGCATCTGCCTGCATCTTTCTCCATTTTAAATAGTCACACCAAGTATAAACAAGCGCTTTGAATAATAAGTAAATAAAGCAATTCTGAAGATATTTATTAGTTTTGAAATGAAAATGATGTTTGGTGGTTATGGTCGCACAGCACGCGCATGGAGATTAACTAATTTTGACATGTTGTCCCCACGATTGCCGACTTGAAATAATCAGAAACATTTCCCAGACTTTTTTCATAAGGTTTATAATTAAGAGTCAAGGAGTAAGAAATGCTGTAAAAACGGAAAATATTCCCCAAAATGTTTAAATCATTTTAATATTGCCTGCGGCTCTAAGCAACTTCTTTGGTTCACGTAAAAAAAGACGATTTCAGAAAAGATTTCAAGAAAGCATTGGTGGCAATAGTTCGTAAAGCAGCTTGTCTTTAAGATGCATATTAAGCGTGTAGTCATGTCGTATAATTCCTACTAGAATGTCATTTAATTCCCAGAAGAAATGCCAACATATCGTTTCAAAATAGTAGAACCAGAAGAAATACCATAGAAGTTCGTTTCAGTATCCCCTTTCGTTTCATATTCCGTTTCGCTGCATACTGGGAATCGGAGAAGTAGGTCAAAATTACGACCTGTTTTGAAGAAAGTACAGTTTAACCACTTTTTTCGGCTGCCATTTTGTATGTGGATTTTATTTGATTTGTTTAGTAGTATTTTCCATTGGCCACAGGGATTATTCAGCTGTACTCTAGCTAGTTACGTATCTTTAAGAGTCTTAAGATGTATTAGTAATAGGTACATCAAAATCTGTGTCACTGCTGGTTTGATATCATTAATATTAACATTTCTAATGTATAACTCTTATCAAAATATTATGTTCTATATGTCATTAAAGCGGTTCAGAGCGTGCAGTGTTAATAACTGATAGTGAAATAGCAATGATGGTATCATGACTGTGCGTTGTCACATTGTGGTTAAAACACCTCGTAGACATTGTCAACTGAGCATCACAGAAAATGGATTTAATCCGCCTGATAATCCGCCGGATAATCCGGTCGTGTGTTGAAGTTGGTTAGGAAAAACAGCTCCAACCTCGGAGGTAATTGTATATGCAGTTGGCTATACAAACAATTTTCCATTTAAAACATTTGCAGAAAGCATGCTTAGAGTTTGTTTGCTTGTTTATTAATTTGTTTCTTTGTCCGTTTGCTTGTTTGATTGATTGCTTGTTTGTTTGTTTGTGCATTTATCTTGTATGGTGCACATGATTGCAGGGGAATTATTAGGGACTTTTGGATAAAAAATTTAACCATTAAGACCCAAAGTACATGTGCAATGCTCATGGGTTGTTAGTGGGTTAAATACTTTAAAACCACCATAGTAAATGCCTCAGCCTCCTCTTTGCTCTTTACCTTATCTAAATCTAGTAGACCTCTACGCCATTTCACTGAATTTTGAATTTGTGTGAGCATTGACAGTGATTTTAATTTTAAAAACCCAACGTGTCATCAGTTCGATCTGTGCTATCTCCCGAAATGATTATGTGTTAATCTAGGTCTTTGACATTCCAGCCTAATTAACGTACCTGCCATTGATCATACTCTTATATTATAGCATGCGTGATCCATACTCGTAGTTACACAGTAAGTATGTCATTTTTTAGATTATAACTGATTATATCCAGGTAGCAGTTCAATATGAACGACACGCGACCTACTGCATATTTCAGTTGTGAAACACACTTTTCAGATCTGTGAGCAACAGTTTGCTTGCGTGACCTTAATGTAGGTGACATGTTAAACTATATAATCAAGTGAACTCATATTATAACCGGGACATATATACTTCATACATAGAGAAATTTTACATCGGTATGTTGTCTCTCATCTGGTTAAATGTTAGTATGAACAAAACGTATACAGAAGACAATATAAATGAATGTGGCATAGTGAACACGTAATACACAAGACAACAAAACGTTCACTTCTTATCTTAATTTCACATATATATATATATATATATATATATATATATATATATATATATATATATATATATATATATATATATTGGCTGACAAAATTAAGATAAGAAATGAACGTATAGATATATATATAATGCGTTGCACCCTTTAACTTAAATCACCAGTGGATCCAAGGTTTAGCTATGCGGGTAGGGGATTATAAATTGGCAAATATAAAAGCAGTAGATGAGGACGTTTTTACTATATAAATCAGTGCAAATGGGGCGGAAACGACCTGGTTTCCCCTCGTTCTGTTCATTAATCCGTTTTTCAAGGGGTTGAGAAACGGGAGAAAGGGGTCACTTTGGAGGCTAAAACCCTATCCCCATAGACACCATCGGTTTAGGTAGATCAATCCAACTTTGTGGAGAATCTTGCTGATTGCAAACAGCTTAACTGATTAACTGATTTATTACCAGCTTCTCTGTATTCTACTCAGTTTCAAGAGGGGACTTGTCAACCACTTAAGCTGATTGCACTCAGCGAGAGTCCCCGCGCAGTTGGTTCGATCTATGAAAACCGATGGTGTCTATGGTAATGGGGCCTTAGGACTACGAACGTGCTGGCCTTGTCCTTTTTTTTGGATCTGCCATTGCACCACCAATTACACATGAAACACATAAGATCACATCACCCATAATTTCACATAAAGACTTACCTTGGAAGTCCTTACGCGCTGCGCTGATGTTGGAGACGATGTTGGCCACGTGACCCAGAACCGAGGCAAACAGGAGCAGAGCACAGATCATCTGCATGATGAGGAAGAAATACTGACCGGAGGTCTGAGGTCGCGTGGACAGCGTCCCCGTCGTGGTCATCATCAGGGTGCTCCAATACAACGCAGACATATACTCTATCCCCGCATCCGGTGACGATCCGTTCTGGGTCCGGAGTTCCCAGAAATCCTGGTGTTTAATGTCTATTTTTACGGCAACGATGTGAAATAGACAAGCGTTCCAGTGGAAGATAGCCAAGAGGTAGTTAAGGAGAGTGATAGTCCGTATAACGTTAGGGTAGTTTGTGTGCCTCTCCGTTCTATCCAAGAATGTCCAGTAGCGGTAGATTTTTACCAGTCGAAAACCACGAAGTAATGAATTAAAATCGATCGAAAGATACAAAAAATCCAGTGGAAGCAAGCAAAGACAGTCAATATAAAACATTGTAGAATTCATATAATGAAGCCGTAACTTTGTCACGTCAGTCTGCAAGACACCTTCGTCCAGAAAACCCGTCCGAAAATGCACCACAATGTCTAGAAGGTATATAAAATCTGCTGTATAATCCAGCGTGAACCACAACGCCATATTGTTCTCATTAATTTCAGCGAAGGCGAACCTGTAGATGGGCACCCAGAAATTGTACAGAAACGCCAGACTTACTATTGAGGACCACCAGTAACACAAACGTCCTGATGGGTCAAATATGAACGTCCACGCACAACCATCTTTGTCACTGGAATTTGTGGACGTTTCCACTTTTTCATATTTCATGCTCCTTTTCCCAAATTTCTCCTCGATTTCTTTTCTCCTTTGTTTCCGGATTGAACGCGGCGTGACAACGTCCTGCGAACGCGAGCGGAGAGAACGGTTTAAGAATGTCACTTCATCCTTCGTACTCTTCCGCTTAATGCGGTCAAATTTACTGGTTACAACGTCTATTAGACTTTGCTTGGAGGGAGTACGAGACTTTTGAGCCACTCCCGGGGGCGTCATGGGGTGCTTACCAGAGTATATGGGAGAGGCATCTAGGGACCTGCCTTTACTCCCGCTCAGACGCTCCCCTATAAGTTTAGTCCTGTCATGGGGCGAACTGCGAGGGTACGTGGGCCCAGGGAGCGTGTGAGGCCCATTGAGAGCAATCGTCTCTTCCTTTCTACCGTCTTTACTGACCACGGCGATCTGCTCGAGCTCGTGGTCACTGCTGTCCGTGTGGTCTCCTTGGCCACAGGGGGTGTACTTGACCGTGCGCTCGGCCTCGGTTGCGTTGTTCCGCCTCGAGACCATCATAAGGCGCTTGATGAAAATCCCGTGTATTACCACCTGGAAGGGGTCCGAAAGAAAGTAAAATGGGAACCGGGTATCCTTCACGCGCGCCAGCGAGAACCGGGGGACGAGACACTTTGCTGGTGGGGGTGGGGTAACTTGTGTGATGTTGGTGCGGAACTAATCGTCTCCCTGTCCTCATCGGGCTGCCAGAATGCTCCTGGAAACTACCAGTGGCGCCCGTCCTTCAAATGCGTGCTAAGACACGCTACCGCAACCACATCCCTTTTTGTGTAATTACCCAGACTGCAAAAAAATCGTCCACAATATTTCAATTTCCTTCTATTTGCAGTTAATATTGACTGATAACACCTGTTGGAATTGCTTTTAACTTACGTGCCTGCGGTTGAAATCCCAAGTTTACTTTTTGTGCAATTTTTACTGTCGATTCCAATAGCTGTCAGTTGGCATTCCAACTACCAGAGTCAGCCAAGCTGCTCCAAGTCGAACGTTTTCAAGCGCGGCTTGCTATCAGTATCTTATATCTTCGCCTTTGATGTCAAATAATCACTAATGTTTATAAGGGTATGTTGGGGTTAGAAAATAAGCACCGGCTTTTGTATGGTGTTCCCTTCTCTCAATAGATGGAGCTGCTGCATGACAAATCCCAGAGAAACACTCTTGGGAGAGCGCGTTTGATTGCCTCTCTAAGCGGTTTGCCAAATTAAATTCCAGATCCTTCCTCTCCTTTTTGTGTGCTATCTCGAACTTAGTATTTCAGCTTAAATTGCTCTTCCTTTTTAATGAAAGTGTATTAAAGTGACTTCATACCCTTTAATTGGTAAGCCGATCTATTCTTGTGCCCCGGCCTTTGATTGGTGGAATATTTTCCAACAAGTTATACAATAGGGGCTTACTCAGACCGTGCTCTTTGTACTGGAAGATCAAGCAAGACACCCACTCACCATTACTGTGAACATTCCCACATCCAATGGAACTTTACCATGTGACCTATTCCTCTCAAATTATTGATTGAATATTCACGTAATTAACTTCTTCCTATTTAAGGGATATATGCATTTTTTAATGCCCGGCTGAATTATACGTTAAGGTTAAGTTCTCGCCTCTTCCGATACTTAAAACAAGACGTTTATCTCACCTCTTTTCCTCACACGTCGGTACTCTGCTCGTAAATCGTTACCATCCCGGCAAGAAGTGGGCGAATCACATCCGTCAAAAACGCCTGGAAAGATATAGTTTCTCGTTTCCCTATATGATATGTCACTGCTAACTTTGACGGGTGATTTGGTCGGATGGTCTTCCAACGTGCTTCTGACAAATCAATAGCATCAGCGTATTTTTTTTACTACGGAGTGCAAAAAGGCAAGCGCCGCTAGAGGACGTCAATATAGGAATAACTTAACGTATCAAGCCAACGTTTTTAACGCGGGAATGAAATCCCCGCGACAGTAATTTTGGTCGGCGATCACTACGACGCCTCGGCAGGTTTTATGATGAACACGTTAAAATGTGCTACTAAGGCCACACCACAATGTTCCTCCCTGTATTGGGAGCGGTCCTCAACAGTCGATACTCTGTGTCTTTTTTATCGAATCCCCTTCAGTAGTATACAGCAGCGTGAATGGCAACCGGATACTGCTCTACGGCGATCTCTGTGATCCAAAGCGATGTCGTTAATGCGTGGAAATTGAAATATTCCTAATAGTGTTGTTTTAACCAAGCATTCCTGCAAAGAGCAACAGACTTTGAAGAACACTCACTATTTAATTCATCAACACCAGCATTTTCTGAGGTGAAGGCGTAATTACCATAGTGTAACAAACACCACTTGACGATTATTCTGAGAGACCTGATTACAAGTGCAACTCACCTGAGATGTCCTTAACTCACACCAGATGGCCTTCGATTAAGGGATTGACAAGAAAAGCTTCCGTTCTGTAGCATGCTGCTCTGTTGTGTGCGCTTCCGTTCGCGCTTTCGTCCTCGTCGTACATTGTATCTGCGTTAATGCCCAAGGCAAATCGGCTGTATGCGGGAAACAAGACGAGTTGTTCCTTTGAACGCTGCACAATCGATTGTAGCGTAGTTGGTATTCTCCGTGCGTATTGCGGACGCCGGCAGCTGTCAAGCAATCTCGAGCAGGGGGCAGTGTCCTGTCGTTTGTTGCTCTCGTTTACAGACGTCGTCTGCTTGCTGATGGCCGTCCCCTTAAATTGGAGTCGTCTGCGGCCGTCGTAAAGTAGAGATGTTCGACTGATTATAGTGATCTTTTACGAGTAGTTTAAGAGCACAGACATCGTTTTCCTGTTCTATTTTTGTGGAGTGATTTGTCTGGCATCCACTAGTTTCTACAAAGCTGGCCTGACATTGACTGACTACACCGATCCACTGCCTGCTACGATCGTCTTTGTCGATTGTTTGAAAAGTATTCACCTTCCTTTTTACAGTCCACTTTCACTTATTTGTCGATTGAAATTACTAGTATACATCTAGGATATGCCCGAACGTTCTTTGGCCGACTTTTGATTTTTGCTGCCGTCTGCTTTTGTTGATCTGTTGTGCACGGCGTTTCGCTTCCGTCAATCGTTTGAAAAGGTGTCTTGTTTCAGTTATATCTTTATCTTCAAGTATTAATTCACTGCTCATTTGAAAGTCACGTCTGCTTTTTGTCATGAAGCCGGTGGTCTGCGACTGTCGTCTGCGACGCTAAGCTAAGGACAGTGACGCTAAGGATAGTCACGCAAAAGACTCGTATTCCCTTCGAATGATATTCCTTAATACTCTTCAATGTAGGAGCTCACTGACCTTTTATTGACCTTTTAATTGGCCTTGACCTTTAACTGATCCTTTTCATTAAGTTTTATTCATCAGACATTAACTGCAGTAACGGGTGACAGAAGCGTTGTTTACTTTTGCTGTAATACAAGAATCAATAAGCAACCCGGCCAGTTTTATGAGAAAGATACAACTTCTTGGCCATTACGACAATAATTCAAAACAATTGTCCAGACGGTTGCTTCCGATGTCCTATATCTGATCTTTATGCGTTCGTAAACACTTTTATGCGAATGTATGACCGTAGACGGCTTCATGTAAAGCTATACGTCGTGTGGTATGTTTGGCTCTGCGTATGTCCAGCAATGGAAATGGTTCAACTAAAAGTCCCTTGATAACAAGTCAATTCCAAGTAATATTGATATATGTATATATCCTCAGAATTCACATTTGTCGACCGTCTGTCACAACCGTGTTTTATCCCCGTTCTTTTATCTTCATTTATTCGAGATAAACCAACAAGTTTCTTCAGCAGAAATTATGTCACTCGTCAGAATATAGAACAAATTCTTCTCTTAGGGCTTATTCCACGGATTTCGTTCTAAGAACACCGTAGTAGTTTTAATTAATCACTTTCCTTATTTAGCATTCGCTGACGCCTTTATGCAAGCCAAATTGGCAAAGATGTAGGTAAGGCGTCACGAAATAAGCTCTGATTTTTTTTACAGCTTCAAATCTAAATTTCCTATGGCAGATATGTATATAATCCCAAGATATAACGTGACGTCACAGTAGCTTTTTGTCACTATCTAGTGTAAACAAGCACAGTAAAGCGCACAGCTCTCGACTGCTACGTCTCCGTTGTCAACTAAAGGAACTGGGGACCTTAGAGTCAATTATAAAACCATTCCTAGGAATGAAAGTTCTGCGTTATGTGTTGTTTAATCCTCCTTAATTCTATTAATGCGAAGCTCACAAAACGCTCCCGTCGTTTGTCGAGTAATCTGAAATAAAGCGATTAGTTCGTTAGTGATTTTACACGTAACCAGTATTCATGAATTGATATATTGAGGGATTTTGGTCGCACCGACAGGTACGTCAATACGACTGCTATGGCGAACCCAGTATTTTGCAACAAAGCTCACGAGTACCAATACATAAATACGAAAAAGTAAACAAAGACAACATTATATTATTTCATGGTGTGTTGGAGTGATAACATTGAAGGGGCTGAACCCCCCCCCCCCCAACGTGCCCCCCCCCTACACCCCCTGTCCACCGTTATATTGCCAATACACTGCTCATTACAATATAGTTGAAAAGGACTGACGTGTAATGGTTCAAAGCTATACAAATAGTTTCCACAGTACACATTTTATATTCAACGACAGTTAAAATGAACTGAAATAAAGAAGTAGAAGCAGAGGAAAAGCAACAACAACAACTACAATAATTTAACATATATAGGACTACCGGTATCATTTACACAAATATACACATCATCCAACTTTCTGATGCATTGAAATAAACCATAACAGTAAGAGCAATAATTCATAAGTTCTATTGGATGTATGCTCTCTTTCCTTCTGTGACAGACCTAACAATAGCTACAAGAACACAATGCGGGTTGTTTTGAGTCTTTTGCAAATATACTTTATGTCTAAGTATTCGATGAGAGTAAACTGATTGCGTCATTATCACAATGTTGAGCTGTGTAACAGACATAGTTACAAATCCTTTGCCATATAAATTGGATCAGTAGTGTAAGGCCGCATTCAGAACAGTGGACTAACTAGTCCGCGGCTCAAATATGGCGACACACTTAAAAGGTTGCCGTCTAATCTGCTAATAGACACTGAATAGATATCCCGTGGGGAAGTATTCAAGTGGGTCGGCCATATTTGACCCTCGGACTAGTTAGTCCACTGTTCTGAATGCGACCTAATACTGAATGTATTCCAGCTCCGAATAAAAGTATGCAAGGCCGTTGACCTCATTTAGTTCTGGACCCTTTCTAACGAGTAAAGTAAATTTCTTTAATCAAGAGCTAATATTGAAATTGTTTACGTCCAATATTCCGATGTCTGCCCAGGGTATCTTCATCAGGCAATGAGGCTTTCCAGGTGAATAGCCTCTATTCAGGAGATATACTTGGAGGTAAACATGTTCAATATTAGATGTAGATTGAACAAAATCACTTTACCCTTATAACACGACACAACTAATGAAATTTTTCTCTGGGTCCTTTCTTGTCTCATCATACATTGAAGACTTGGACTAATGCAATTAACAGGCCCAGTTTAACAAGTACTGACCAAGGACCAAAGGGTTTATGATTGTGTCCAACAACCCTGCCCCCCCCCCCCTCTGACGAACTGCTCCTTCCATTTTTACTGTAAAACTATACCGCTACTGATAACATAAAACAGTCCTACCTGTGAATCGCCCACTACGTTCATTGTTATCAAGATGTAGCCCCATTATTTGAATTACCTGTAGGTTGTCCTTTTGAAGTGCTGAGTAAATGTACAGATTAAATGAAGCCGTGTTTTTAGGGCACGGTATTAAGTCTCTAACAACCCACATTAAAGATTTATCCAATGACTTCATGGTATGTGTCAGTTAAAGACGGGTGTCACATGGTTATGTGTGTGTGTATGTGTGTGTGTGTGTGTGTGCTTGTGGAGGTGGTAAATGCTCGTGTGTGCTTTGCGTGAGTTCGCGTGCAAGAGAGCGCCCGTGCGTCTGCACTCGCCTTTATGTACGAAGGGAAAAAGAAAAAAAGAGAGATTACGTTTAATATACGGGAGACTGAAATGTAAACAAAAAATGGAGTTTTGCAGAGAAGGAAAACATCTTGATTGAAAAGGAAGAACAGTTAACTGTACCAACATAAAGAGACACACCTTTTCCGTAACTGTTCCATACAGTTTCACTGGCCTGGGTCCGTTTACTCACAAAAGGAGGAGCGGAAGACGGAATAAATATTGTAATCAGATCGAGGGCCTTACGTCTTCCATACAGTACATGCCTTATGAAATTGACTTCAGAGAAACTACATGCAGTTTCCTAGAAAGTTTATCCAGGAAATGAGAATACCAATAAAAATATATCAAGAATTTCATTCAGTTCGGAAATGAGTGCCGAAAATAAACTATATATTTCCTCTCCTATTCTGTATATCGTTGAGGAAATAAGCAATTATCGTAAGACTGCCTTGTATAAGACATCTTACGTGGAAAGCGTCTTCTCAGAACCAGCCCACAGTATATATACACTGGTATATACACTGGTCGCCTTTCTGCTACCGATTCTTGAATTACTTTGTAACGACAACATTTTTGGGCTCATAAAGTACTGATAGGAGCGAAGAAATAGGGTGGAAAAAGTAGAAAATCAAAATATAGAGAACAAGAGCACTATTGCGAATAGACCGTTTAGCATAAAAGAATACCGTATATTAGACAAAATACGTTGCAAAATGGCGGTAAAAAAAACTTTATATTAGGCATCCCATGCCCATTATTTACCCCCATAACGTCAAGTGTGTTTTCGTTTCTGTGCATCACATAATCGTATATAATTCAAATATGATCGTTTTTAAACATACACGTAATTCAGACGAAATGCACATTATATGTCATTAAATACATCGCATTTGCAAAACAGTTTTGAATATATGTGCCTACATTGAACCCCTATTCAATGAAGAGGTTATATACGAGCAATTCAAATGCACTGCGTGTGGGATTTTCATAATGATGCCAGTTGATGCCTTACAGTTTAGAGAAAATTATACCATTATCCTTATAATGTCACCAGGTAATAACGTAGAAGTTAGATCAAATTATGTTATTTTCTTAGTCCAAATGACATGAGATGAAGATAGCCCGGCACGTATGAGTCAGTTGGTATAAAAAAATGCATGCATACACAATGTCTGCTGTTCATTTTATAAAGAAAATTTAAGATAGATCAAAGTATAAATGATTACTTGAGAATTCAAATAAATAGATAAATAAATAAATAAATAAATAAATAAATAAATAAATAATACAGACTGCACTCTCGCATTGTTTGCTCAAATATATTTTGATATAATAGCATTCCCATTTTTATACACGTACCAACAGGACATTAAGCTTTAAATGGTAATTCATGAGGTTTTTGACCGATCTTCTTTTGAATTGTGATGGATTTGTTGCAAAATTCTGATAACTTGAGTATCCTTTGCGTCGTCGGCATGCACGACATGCTATTTAAAAGACGCGTACTGGTATATAAACGTGTAATAAGACAGTATAAACATTTTCTGGTCCTACTGCAACCACAATTGACTTTAATCCTCAAATATGGTGTTCGTGGAACAAAAAGGCTAGATGCAACAGGGTGAGAGGTACAGGTGTACAAAAAACTAGATGTGGCCCCCTTCGCACAAACGTTGATAAGAATATTAATGTTATATGTACATGTACATGTATGTATGACGATGCCATGCATGTAGCACGCAGACCCTACGGAGAAGTGTAATTAATTAATTAATGACGCACCTATTCGTGCCAATGCTAGTATTCACTAAGACATCAAGCAGAGAATGTTGAGTTCCAAAACAGACACGAAACTGACAGGTGCTTGTTAATGACAGAGTAGCAGCTTCCGGTTCCTGTCCAGCACCGTCACGCTCTCCCACTACAGTATCCCACGCCATCAACCAATCAAAAGGATGAATACATACATGTATAGGAGATAAACAATCACTCGTCCGCTGAGCACATATTGCTTACGTGTGCTCTATCATGATACCGTAGACTGCTCGGACGAGATCCCCTTTTGACCCGGAAACCGGGCCAAGTCGCGTAAGCGAGGTAACAGATGTTACTAGACTAATCTAAACATCAAACGACACTAACAACTGGTGAAGAAAATGTAAAAGGAACTCTTGCACGATAACATATTGCCCATGTCAAGGGCTATTCCTAGAGATCTTCTACATGTATTTCTGAATTTCTAATACTATCCCGGGGTCTTTTTTTTAACAGATTTACAAATTATATAAAAATTTAACTTTTAAAGACCATTCCTTTTTTCGCCTAACCAGAGTTGTCCCAGTGATTCGTTCTCTTTTAGTTCTCATAAGAACCAAATTTTTTCGTTGAAGTAGATTTTTTTAAAAAGATGTGGCTCACCTAGATCTGCCGTCATCAACTCAAACAACAAGAGAATGTTACAGAAAATGTCATTCACCTATACTGTACCTTGCAATAAACATACAATGACGCCATCACGTCAAAAACGAAATCTCGATCGTTCTAGTCTGACCACACCCACTAACAAAACCGCAAAACATCGTCCCCGGGAACGCTTTAAACAGCCTTAATGACGTTTAATGAAAAGTGATAGATATTGAGCGGCAGCGAAGAATGGATCGTAAGCGTGCATCTCGGAAGACGTAATCTCCTCACGGCCCAGGCCCCGTGGGGCGGAAACACGGCCTCAAATGTGATAGACAAGAGAGCTCCTGTTGTTCAGCACGATCGATATTTAGTCAAGGTAGAGAGAGAGAGAGAGAGAGAGAGAGAGAGAGAGAGAGAGAGCCGAAGGAGGGTTCAGACTTTCATAAAACAGGAACGAATGTTTGTGATCCTGAATTGGCGATACGGGGGTTGGGGGCAAGGATCACACCTGTCAATTATTCTATTGGAATTCTATTTCGACAGGGAACTTGTAGCCAGACTTTATATTGAGGGTGTAAGTAGTCTCATTCCTTGTAGAGTATATTGAAATTTTACCAAAATATTCGGCTCAATAAAAACAAGAGCTGTTTATTGAAAAATAACACTTCCAGACGTTATACTGGTACTCTACAGGCACATAAGGGTTTTGACAAACAGGCTTTGGGAAATAAATAGTCTGATTTCAGTCTAAATATAGATCTAAATCCACAATCAACATTGTAGTTAGACAGCCCTCATGAATATAACCACATATTTAATGTCCGATAAATTGTCATCATTGGTAGATATTATAGTAAAACAGGGCCCTGGATTGAAGTGGACTTAACCTAGTGTAAATTTATATCTAAATGTTGCCCAGACAGGCGTGTGAAGATATTGGGAATTTGGGTATCAATTGTTGCCTTGACGATCAATTATCATTAAAGGAAGGAGTTTAAATTTGGTTTACATGTTTAAATCCATGACCTAGTTTAAAAAAAAAGATTTTTGGGATTGGCCTATAGACGGCTATAAATGCATAGACGACTAAGCCAGGTCGACTTTGCAATATTGGCCAGGTTGCGTCACTTTGACATCTGGCACTCAATAAAAGTACTTGAAATTACTAGACGGGTTCTTATAACAACTGCAAGCCAAACGATTGGCAAGACATTCATAGTTTTCTGATAAATTACTGAATACAACAGGACGGCGACCTTTTAGATTCTTTATCAAACGCAACTTAGTCGGATAAAATGATTTTCAGTCTGCACTAAGGTCGATTTTTGACTTAAGTCGTTTTATAAGGCAAGCGTTTTATACTTCAGTTGAAAAGGGAGATGGATAGGTACATGTAGATATACACGAAATAAAGCTGAGCGGATAGATTTCTTCAAAGATTGAAAAGATAGACAGAGATCGTTGGGAATGGGATTCCGACATGACCATGATACCCAAAGTTATCATTTGTTCTACGACAGACATTCAACTGTTAAATATTTATCAGAAAATGGGTAACGACGGCGTAATGGATTTTGTTCTCTTTATTTCTGTTTTTTTATTTCAGGATTGGTCTCGCTCTTCTTATCGATCGATATTTATTCAATCCTCGGATATTTAGTATGTCTGGTCCGTACGTGGATCAGCTTTCTTATGTCACAGTTTTTACCCCCGAGACACACAAAACAGGATAAAGTTTCGTATAACTGGGTTAATAGGTAATACGGAATAAACAGTGAGACTAAGAGCCTATGTTGCTTTCTTTCCTTGGGTCTTATACATGTATATACTCATACTTACTTGTTACTGAAATAGAAGACGAAGCGCAATCACTATAGTATAATCTTTAGTCGAACCGTTTATTGCAGTGAAATAATTTAACGGCACACGTTCCGTTCCATTTGAGTCGATCACAAATTCAGCGCCTGAAACAGCTCTTGAATACATTTACACGTAATCCGACAATACAAAATACGACCCGTCGTCATGTTGCGTAAGCGAGATCTATTATCAATGGAGGTCGTCTTAAGGATTACACGCTCATTTCTTTGTATTAATTTACATTCACATAGGCACCATCGGTCTACGTGTATCGACCCAACTCTGCCCGGACTCTCGCTGACTGCAATCAGTTTAACTGATCATGCCTCCTCTTGTCTCCAACGTTCTGCTTATAGACACTGAATAGATTCCCCGTGGGGGAATATTCAAGTGGGGCGGCTATATTTGGTCCTCGGACTAGTTAGTCCACTGAATGCGGCCTATCCCTCACTTGATATTCGCCTTGGGTTCTATATTAAACCGATCATTATGTTCTTACCATGTTCTCAGTTGCTTTCCAGAGCAGCCATTTATTTTCAACTGACTTTGAATTCGCCTTGGACTATTCTTTTTTAATTGTTGGCATACTTGAACCCTTACTTATTGCATCAGATGCACGTTTTCTTTAAACTAAGTGAAAATGTGAACAAATACCAATAGCATACACTGTATGTATATGTATGGTGATTGCTTCAGTCTCAAGTTAACACTTAAAACCAAAAGACAAGTACTATCATACAGTGTGAGAAGGCCAGGAGCAGACACGTACCTTGTAACAAAGTTCAAGTGGAAGGGGGGGGGGGGTAACCATTCAGAAATTAATAACGACGACTGTGGGAAACTCCCTCGATGAAACCTACTCGCTTCCTGCACCCATGACCGACATGGTTGGAGTAACCCCCTCGTTACTTTGGCAACTACACCTATGATGGGTGTAAAAACAGGGATAAAACCAACATGGCACAGTGCGAGATAGAATAAAGACATTACACATCTTAACTGTGCTTGCAAACCCCAAACGGGGTGGACTTTTATACACAATGGAGGGAAATATGAGCTGGAAATTTGCCCAAGTTCCCTGCTAATATTACTGCCTACATCCGCTCGTTACCGCTCAATTCTGTTATGTTGATGAAACATTTTGTGCGACATTATAACATTAGAAGGCCACATATGACCCGCATACAGACTCATGTATCTGAGCTTAGTCGTTCTTTTTTTGCATTCATGATTCTTCGTTGAATATATCAATCGCAGTTTTCCGTGTTAGGTGAACCAAATGTGCTTGCAGACGACAAATCCGTCAGCTAGCAGACGACAATGTTTGAAGGTCTCATAAAACTCAGTAGCTTTGATTGTGACCGTGTTTTTGTTAATTTCTTATTCATTGAAATTGTCCGATGTCGAAAAACTTATCTTACGTTAAATTCAATGCCCTCAAACGTGTTTGCAGACAACCAGTCTGTCATCAAGCAGACGACAATGTAAGAATTTCTCAAAAAACTAAACGGCTTTGATTGTGACCGTGCTTTCGCTACTTTATTTTTCATTGAAATTGTCCCATGTCTAAAAAGCTTACCTTGCGTTTAATGCAATGCCATCAAACGTGTTCCTCTGATCGTTTTCTGAATATCATCCGACAAAGAACCGCCATACTGAAGCAAACTACATACAAGGTTATGAATTTATGCAGCTGCAGGAAAAAACATCCCTTATGCCATTATGCGTTATTGCAACGCTGTAAAAATAAGATGTAGGTCTATAAATTGGCTTCACTTTCAAACTGGGATGTGTCTTTTTTAATTCGTCCCTTCTAGCTTTTAGCATATTTGAACAGCATGTAGTAAAATCCATAGTGAATTATTTAAATTCTAGGACAACTGTCAAAGATGGAGTGAGAGAAAATTCTCTGGAAGAGGGAGCTGACATGCCATTCATTTCTGACATGTTATTCCTCTAGCAGACGACAATATTTGCCGCCGTAGCAATGATGGTGACAAATATTCTACAATCACAAGCTCTGCAGTGGGTTAATGCCGCGGTAGCTTCATGCGACCCGTACAAGGTAACATTGCAAAAAAATAGCAGACGACAGATTTAAACGGAATGCAGACAAGCAGACGACAGTATCAAAGCTAGTCGACGACATTGAATGCATCAAGGTGCGTCCATGGAAAACCTCACATTTCATCTAATATCTCTGAACCTCTATATGAAATGATTCAAGAGCGACTTAAATGATTGGTGATAACGCGATCGATTAATTTTTAGCCCATCTCTAACTGGGTGCTTTTCCTGAGGCGTTAATTTAGAAGCCATGACGTAAGCTACTGTGCCCTAAAATTAAAACAAGGTTCGACGGCGATCATTAATAATAATAATAATAATAATAATAATAATAATAATAATAATAATAATAATAAACTTTATTTAAAAAAGGTAAAACATGTTAAGTGTATACACATATCTTACACATGCTCCCCTGACATACTTTGCACCCGAGACTAAACCAACCAACAGAAGAACCAAATTACAGACTCGTCACACGATTAAATTCTAAAGTTGATTAGAGTCTGGCAAACAAGCCCTTGTGGCTATTTACCGAGTGGCAATTGACCTTAATCATCGTAATTGGAGGAACAAAGACCACAGTGGCTTTTGGTCTTAGTCAGCTTTTGTTACTCGTAATTTCCGAAGACAGTTCCAGTAGAAAGTTTTAGACTAAATTTTGGTCTATCTCAACTCAGAGTGAATGGACAGCAGTTCAGATAAATGGAGCGAATATTGACGTAAAACACTGACCATGTCTTTCTTGTTATAAAGCAGGACTACCAGTGGACTGACTTGACTTAAGTCAAAGTAGACTAACAGTATGGTCTTAAGGCTATAAGAATAACGTTAAGTCAACCAATATTGACCTAAATCACCTATTTCATTTTATTTATCCAATTTCATTTAATCTTTTTAAACCTGCGTGTTTAAGCGTGTATATGATCAGGTATGTGTCTGAAACAGGCCCCAGATATGTTCACCAAAAGCATGAAAATTCTAAAGAGGATTGCTCTCCAGTAATCTCTGAAGCACGAGATTTATCTTGTGGATCGTGACAGAGCGAGTTTCTAATCTAAAAATTCATCACAAGGTTCTGGTTAAAGTTATTTTGAAAAACAAGCAAACAAACAAACAAAAATACACTCCAACAGTACACTTAACATCTCCATATGCTCGTCTACAATCAACAAACAGCGTGGTTTCGGCGGTCATTATTATCTGGTATTCAATGTGATTACCGGTGTAACGTTTTAACCCTATAAAAATCGACCACAGGTCAAAATCGATTTTATAATTTTCTGCGAGTCGATAGAAATCTCTGTAATAGGGATGTGTCTTTCTGCCACTGCCATCAAACCTATACTGGTATTATCGGTGAGCAGTCACCCTGGGATAATTGATTATAAGTCGAAAATCGATATATTCTATTTAGACTATGATCTGATATCAATTTGTTCGGCAGATCGGGCCTTGCATATCGGTATCAGAGAATATGTCTCCGTTCGACGGGTGACCTTTTTGCACAGATATCATTTTGAGGATGTGTTTGAGGATCGCCAGTGAGGATGCTAGGAGCGTTATGTATTCTGCCGATGCTGCTCTTTTACAGTTGAGCTGGTGAACGAAAAAAATCTGCTTATAGACTTTAATTTTTCCGCAATCAATTAATTTTCTTGGTCCTTCTGTCCTTTCGTTTATTTACCTATTTACTTTAATTTATTCGTTTAATTCATTCACAAGTACCAAGACCTATATGTTTAAGTCAGCATTGCCCAAAAAACCTAAGAATTAGTAAAAAAAAAAGCGTTATGATTTCTTTAGATTTCAAATGACCTTGAACTATCTTGCGACTAAAACAATGCTGGAAAACACCAGAACAGACGCGGTGAATCTTTTTCATGATTCGATGAACACAGTTTTCTTTTTGCTATAAATGCAGAAGAGAATCACCTTAAGAATGATCTTGCTAACGTCAGTGATGCATCATTTACATTGGTCTATTTTTATCTGAAAACATTTGACTGTTCAAGGAAACACTTTAAAATCTTTTATGAAGACCCAAGGGGAACGGAAAGCCGAATGGTTTTAGGGTAAAAAAGCATTTCTCGGGCTTTCTGCCTTGTCGTTATCTTATAAAAGGCAGTTAAATATCTTTTTATAGCAAAAGTTATTAAGCGTTCACAAAGACATTTGCTTTAATTTGAAGGTAATCCAATGTTACAAGAAGCACTGCTGGGTTTAGAAAAAAAAAGACGTACTTACCCGGTACGGTCATTGCCTTATTGCCTTTTTTCAATAGGGTCTCTTAAAATGATTCTTAACCACGAGCCTGTTACTTTGTTCACATGGATTTTAATCTCTTTTTGATGACATGGCAATGAAGAAAGAGAGATTGATGCGTCTGGCAATACAGCGTCCCTAGGATCAATGACTGCCATTATTTCAAGGTCGCTTTTTAAGTAAGATTTAAGAGTCTCCACAGAGGAATTGCAACCTTTGTGGGTAGCCATTTAAGAGAGACATTGATATGGTATCCGGGAAACACGTCTGTGGTTCATGTTTTGCTGCCATTCTATGTAAGGTTGCTTGACTGTATATCAAAGCAAAATATTCAGTGTTGGAATACTTGAATGATAAGGAGCACACGAAGCTTTCGCAAAACAAGGTCAAAAGACACATTTTCTGGCATTATTCTTCTGTGATGGTCACTTATTCTGGCATCATTGTCATGCACTCTAGGGCAATGAACAATTCACTTAAATAAGGTAATTTTCCAAAATAATAATTAGAAGAAAAAGATACATGATAACAATGCCAATAACTACCAAACAGCTGTCTAAAATCAAATTCAAGAGACGTAATTTTTGTAAATTTATCCCTCTTTTCTTGCTTTACACGCGCCTTAACGTGATAATATACATTTAACCTTCGTTAAAAAAATTAACACCTGTCAAAATATCCCCTTAGTAACCATTTGATTTCAAGGTAACCGTGCCTGATATCTTAACACCGTCATTGCCACCTTATGCTGACACGAGTCAACCACCTGCGCAGAGACAAATACCCCATTTCCATAGATTTTTAGATCGATCTATCCCTGTGGGGAGTCTCACTAGATTACTATCAGCTTGGCCGGCTTAAATGTCCGTCCCGCCTACTACAAGCTGTATGGGGGTAATTAACTTTCGTGTCCGCCCGGCTGACAGCTATTTAGCGTGAACCCCCAGGGAGTTAGGTCGATCTAAAGTAGATCGATCTAATCTCTGGAAATAGAGTCTATGACACCACCGTTAGCCATAGAGCACATTCAGAAGACTGGACTAACAGAACCACCGATCAAATATGGCCGACTCACTTGAATGCTTCTTGCGTGATTCCTCCCGGGAATCTTTTCAGTGTCTTATAGGGTATTAAGCGGCAAACTTTTTAGTGGCTCGTCAGATTTGATCCGCAGATCTGTTAGTCCTCTGTTCTGAATCATAAAGTTTCATATATGTGGGCATATGTTATTGAATTTAGTACTAGTTACAACAAAAATCATCCACTGTATCCCATTTATAAGAGCATAATTACATGTATATCGAGGTGCAGCCGAGTAGTAAATGACTTATCCCACGACTGGCGCTTCGGAGAATGGGATGAACGCTCCGAACGGACATTGCCATCTGTGATGCTGATAATACGATGTTCAAATTAATTCATCATAATGATATAAGACTCCTCTCTCGTTGTTCTTCACAGATGACTTTTACCAAAACTAGTCCGGGGTATATTTTTAGATTCTACAACGTACTTAATTAAGCACCCAGAAGCACCTAATTAATAACCGAAAGACAGTTTCCTCTACGAAATTAATGCACCATACACACGTCCACTATCACTGTATCAGTGCTTCAGAACTTGACAAGCTTCTACGTACGTTAGATATCTCTCTGTCTCAAAACGGGGACAGATACAAGATTCATTTCATTACATTAAGCAATGAGGCTTCTTATTCGCTCGAGTGCTAAAATAAATGAAAGGCGATCTAACAAAAGGTCTTTAAATAAGTATTAAAGAGATTTGGAAGAAATGATAGTCGTATTAACTTGACAGTATATAAATGTTAATCTTACTTAAGTACATATACATGTACTTCACGGGCAAGATTAAAATCCATGCAGATTTCAAAACCATCTAGGCGAGATTGAAATGTCAATAGGCTCCAAACCGTAGATTTTATTACTAAAATGGCTTTATTGGGGATGTTATTTAGTTATCTATAATTAAAAATGGTTTGTGGCCGGGGATTTCTGGCCTAAGCGGACCTAGGATGATTTGCAACCCGTCTAGACAAAAAATTAAAATTTCAGTCTCGCCTAGGCGGATTTAACATCTGACTGAATTTCAATCTTGCCTTAGTCATTTATCCCAATAATTTACTTCTGTTAGGGGGCCTCTCCCCACCTAACCCCCACCCCAATTTATCAACCACATCGGTCAAAAATGTAAGAAGCCTGAAGGCTAAGCGAAAAAAGGACACGACGCTAAAAATATATTTTCTGCAAAAGTACTGCTACCCACTCCGCGCGCGCGCGCGCACACACACACACACACACACACGCACACACACACACACACACACACACACACACTTTTCCTTCATGTCAGTGTACCCCCCCCCCAAAAAAAAAAAATAAATAAAATATAATGAAACACTATTTCATGTCCGTGTAGTAGCGCCTATCATTAATGCACGTCTTGCGTCAATATGGCAACCTATTGGAACCAAGCTGGGTTGCTTATTCAATACGTCTTACAATTCTTGAATCGCTGCTCGTATCTCTGTCAGATCATATGAGCTATAACATCAGTATTCGTCGATAACTTTCAGGAATAGATTAACTTCCCTATAAGGACGCTAATACACACAGACAATTAAAGCTGATAGACTGGTATAATCGGAATTAATCCAATTGACGTCATCAGGCAGTCTAGGTAGGTAGAGAGAGGAGAGAGAGAATTTTGGGGACGAACATAATATTTCATGGAAGAAGCATTTCCAATTCCATTTACTGTAAGTTTTTATAACGCTCTGCTCCTTTGTTCCCTTTGTTTCAATGTCGAGGTTGTCGTTTGAAGCCATCTTTGCCGGCGGAACATGAGACAGTGACAACAATTATCTAATAATGCTAATAGAACCTTATGCTAGGCTTTTAGCTATAATGAGGAGGAGCATCTCTAACAGAATAAACTAATTAATCTTTAACATTCAGGTCCCTAATGACGTGACACGGTGATCATGGAGCGTATTTTGTTCCATATAACACGACAGGCAAAAAACAAAAAAAAAAAAAAAAAAAAAGGGCCACAAAAAAGGTGACATTTTTGTCCAGTAAGCGACGTACTCATTTGTGTTATATTTGCAAGACGGTATTGTGTGACCTCTTTAAATACTGTGGCTTTCTTCCCATATTAGACGGCACTTCTATATCAAAAAGCAGTGAAAATAATAGAGCATGACGTAATTATGCAAATATTACACAGAATATATGCGTTACTACATGACGTGACTCAAATCTTCACTTTTTGTAGAGTGTCCCAATGGAACGAATCGCCACAGCTGTTGCCGGTGTTAGTGAGCGTGTGGAAGGTGTGTGCGCTTGCCTCCATTGAATACATGCGTGTGTGTGAGCGCGTGTGCGTGTACCTGAACGTGTGTGTATGTGTACGTGTGTGAGTGCGCCAGTGAAGGTGTACGCGGTGATACTCAGAACGTAAATATATATGTGTGGGTGTGTGCGTGCGTGCGTGCGTGCGTGCGTGCGTCTCTGCGTGTTTGGTGTCTTTTAATTTGTGCGTGTGTGAACGCCCGTGCACTGATACTGATCTAAGATACAGTTTTGGACCCAAACCGGGAGATCAGGCGTGGATGATGCATCCATTCATACCAAAACTGGACGCCAAGAAAGCTTTAACCCAAGCAACAATGGCCTTTTAAAAAAACAGTCCCAGATGTAGCGGGTGTAAACATGCAATTACACGACTGACGTAATCCTGCCTATTGTGCCTTTGAGTACGCACCTGCAGTAAGATAATTATATTCCGTATTTTCAAAAGCACCTGGTTACCCTTTTCAGTTGTTTAGTTTTTTCTATTTCCATGTGTTATCTAAGCAGAGCCGGATAAAAGCCTGTCAAGCTCAGGTGTCACGCCTCTTTGACGTGCTTTTAGCGTTAATAGGTTAAAACATCGCTGAAAATATGCAACAATTAAACTATATTACTGAAGTGCCCAGGTGGTCTTGGGTTTTTTCCTCATTTTTTTCGGTTCTTGTGAAATATGCATAGATGTCGTGTGTGTGTGTGTGTGTGTGTGTGTGTGTGTGTGTGTGTGTGTGTTGGTGCATGCGCGCGCCTGTGTGAGTGTACGCGTGTGTGTGTGTTTGTGTGCGAAATACGACTTATAATGACGTCACGGTGACGTCATGTTGTAGTCATATACTATACAAAAGCGTGAAGGTCGTCAAGCAAACATCACTCTATATCTAAAGTGCGTGCTTAAGCTCTTGACTAGAGCAAATTGTTGTGATAAATACCGACATGAAACTATTTGTATTTGCACTACAAATTTGGGACGTGCATATTTGCTCCTATACAAACCTCTAAGTGGGCCAAATTGGTTTTCTATCAATATGTGCGCATGTATGTACTAATGCTAAATTATGCCCGTACGTTAATATGTGTGTAAATTTTTGGATATGAATATGTGGGTACACAGCACTTTACTATAGTCGGTCGTGGAAGCGGACGAATGACCTTGATCTCTTCATGCATTTAGCCAGCTTTTCATTCATTCATTCATTTATTTATTCACCCGAAACTGAATTCAGTACATTACCCTAAGTCTCTTTTCATCCCTACAGAATGAATAGCATGGTTGGTGTGTATAGTTGTACAACAAATGCACATGCCCTACGTGGATGATAGAAAGATACAAAAACAAATTATCATGTCCAGAAAATTGACAATTGCCCGCATGTTCAATTATGCATGTTCTGCTGATACAAACTGAATTATAATTCGAGGCTTTGTCATATTTATAGGCCAGGCTATTAACAATGTAATAAAATATCAAGCTCGTTGTGACTGCATGGTAAATTTTGTCCTACCACTGATTAGGTACACAACGATTTTGCCTACCGCAGAGCATGTGTTTGATAAATACCTTTTGCATGATCCTGAAACCAGCCCATGGGTGGGGGTGGGGTGGGGGGTGGGGGAGGGGGGGGGGGGCTCCATTTTGAATCCCATTTTGAATACAAGGGTTTGTCCGGCCCATAATTATTACATCGCCCATACGCCATATTTTAATAAGGATATAGAGCTATATAAAATGTACAATACTTCACTGTTTCTATTTTACAACCTGAGGTTAGAAATTTTGGAGTCTTATTTATACAAAGCATACACCAAGACGTCACCTATTTTCCTTAATTCTTTTTAAAGGAATGTAACATAAGATGCCTAAAGTACCAGACATGCCCCCCCCCCCAACACACACACACATAACAAATGCTCACGACTGTCCACCACTGTTTCTATTTAAAAGAACACCAGTACCTATTGGAATAGGCCTGTCGTCGTTTTCAATATTTATTTTATGTCATCTCTGCCTAGCTTCACCTTGTATGATGCGTTAGGGAATAAACCTTAAGTAAAAAATATTTTCAATTTCCACACAATTGCTCAATTACCTTAGTAGGTGCTTTCTTTCTTTCCGGATCTCTTCTTCGGTGTGACACGAACTTTGGCTGATAATTCCCGGTATAACTACAGCTAAATGTAGAATACCTATGAAATATGACACTTTATTGTGGGGACCTTTGATAAAGGAGTCCATTTACCAATATCTAATAGGAAACAAGCAGGTTAAGTCTGTGTAATAAAGTAAGTTAATTTAAGACAAAATGATAAGGTCGCACTGAAACAGCGCGCGTTCGGGGGATTAATGGCCAGAGAAACAAGATTCGCCAAAGAGGATTATGGCTCCAGGGTAATGGTAATCTTTCTAAGAAACGACAGACCACATTTCATATAAATTTTCATGTTAACGGATAGTTAAACTACGGCATCACGATCCTATAACGATCCTGAAATTGATGGATGAAACGTCGATAAGTCATCTAGTTTCCAGTGGCTTTTTCATACACGTTCGGACATTCTCTCCGCTCGGTTCAAGGTACCGGTGCATGCGTCCGCGTGTATCGAGCAACAGGATCTATACTAGGCATAGGAACAGGATTTGTATATGTACATGAATATGTCTTTACTTTAGTGGTAAGACTGGTCCTAAACCAGTTGCTTAGGGAGAAAAGAAGAGTACTTTTTCCACATCATTTTTCTATTTATTATCACCTAGCTGACTGTACAAAACACACATTTTAGGGTTTTTTTTTTTTTTGTTTTTTTTTTTTTTTTTTTTTTTTTTTTTTTTTTTTTTTTTTTTTTTACAAAAGAAGAGGCTAAATGCTTTTATCTGAATCCACCTTTCGTATATGCGTAGGCTTATTCCTTTAGTGCATTAAACTGAAACACGAGTTCTCATTCAAACAATACTGATTTCTGGACAAGTTAAAAAATCCGTTTGAACATTATATTTGATAGATTCAAACACTAAATAAAGAACACAAAACCAATCAAACACACCATTTGTGAGCCGTCATCCATCTTCAGGAACCCCTTTGAAGTAATGACACACGAATTGACTTGGTAATGGAAACCGATATTTCGTACCCAAAATCAAAGACAAAACGTTTGAATCCTCTCCCCCAGTCCTGATTGCCTGGAATGTAATTTAAACTCTTTTACCTTTTAACTTTTTATTGTAGTGCTTCAATTTTTTTTTTACCAAATCTGGTCAACAACTAGCAGTAGACCCGTTTTTGTCACGGAATTTTTGTCAGCAGTCTATTTTCTTCAAAGTTACCTAGCCTACATTTAACTTAAAAATTTATTTTGAAATCATGGCATCAGATCACTTATAGCGTTTTTGCTGTAATATGCATTCAAATAAAGGAACGGGAATCTACTGGCACCCGTGACACCAATACCCGGATGATTGTAAATACCCGGATGATAACTCCCCGTTTTTCCAGTTAACCCCTGCTGTGACCAAAATCTGGATAAACTGACAACAAATGTCAAGAAATTACAATTTTATTCATATAAGGCCCCAGGGAGTGATGTTTCGCTTTAACACACCCCCCCCACCCCCTTGGCAACGACAGTCTCGGTCTCGGTCCCATCCGGTTTTAAAACGAGTGAACGCTATGTCTAATATTCTCCGGTCTAATACTCAATTAACCCCTGCCGCAAAACAGATCGAATGAAAAACACGTGGGAAATAAAACCTCTTCAAGAATAGCAACTGGTCAAAGAGATGCTAGCATTCAATCATCACTCGTGCTAGTGTTCAAAGAACGAGCGTCTTTCAGAATTAATGCATGTCATTAATACGAACCAGTTCACAGACTGTCCACATGATCAAACTAATTACAAGAGGCTCAGCTAGAAAAGGCTTCTCTTGATATCCGGACGATACCCGGATGTGACATAGACGGACCCAGAGGGGGGCGGGGCACATTTAACATACCAAATTTTAACTTGTCATTGGCACAACCAGTTGGGAACGACAAAAAAGTGTGTCGCTTCGATTGAAATTTATGTCTAGATATTTTAATTGACTCCTGTATGAAAAAGTTACATGGTTTGGGGGGAGGGGAGAGTTAAATTAAGGATAGTCACGTGTTCACTGAGGCCCCGCCCCCTATATCTGCATTTGTATGTGAATCATCCCACCCCCCGCCTTACATCTTGTCAATAAAAATCTACAGATGACGCATTCTGAAGCCAGATAATTATGTTTCGTAGGTGAATGCTTTAACTGTGGGAAGTGGTCAGGAAAAGCTCAGATGAAAGACGCTTTACTGAAATTTTACCTGCAGCCTGGGTCAAACCATTTTGGCGCCTATTTCACCGGTATATAATATTGATCTAACCTGACTCAACAAAGTTCAGGTGGTCTCAAAAGTAGGTCTCAACTCATAACTTCCCATATACATCATCATATCATGTCATATGTTGTAAAACAAGGTTAGGCAAAATTAAAACTGCTTAAGACCTGGGCCGAGAAATTAGCACTTCGCGTGCGAACTCGCACACAATAATTATGGTGCATTAACAACGGTCATTGACTTCTAGCACTACTTGAAATTTTGCTTCACAGGGCACCAGTAAAAAATATATATATATATATTTCTAGAAAAGAAAAACAGTAAGCAATATTGAAACAGACACGTATAAATGTCCTTCCATTACTGGACTTTTGCAATAATCCACACAACTGTGGGGATGAGAAAGGGGGTGGGGGGTGGGGGGGGGGGAGGGGGGGGGGAGCCTTCACGATCCCCCTTCAAACCAAGTCAACGCGTCAGGCATATGGAGCCCATTATTGTGACTCCTGCGTGCGCAAATCAGCAGCTTGCTCCAGCTTAACGCTGATACGTAACATATAGATTAATGATACGTAACATAAAGACTAATGGTATTATTCCAACTATTACAGAAATACTTGAAAACTACAAATTCCTACCGGATATGTATAGTGCCTGTTATCTTCGGACCACGTACACACATAGCGGTGTTGGAAGCCAATTTTGGGAGTTGAAAGCGGTGTACAATTTAGAAAAAATAGCAACGGACGGGGAAAGATGACAGATATTTTGAAGTACATGTACAGCGCCATACTGGTAGGTCGACTGTGGACTAGGACTTCGACGTAACGTTTAATTACTTATTAACAGTATCCGTCTGTCTTAAAGGAGTAACACGACCTCTTACCCCCACCCCTCCCCCTACAGGTGTGGTTAAAAAGTGGGGGTGGGCAGATAAGTTTACCCCCCTTCCTCCCTCCCCCTCCCCGACTCCTACGCATATGAGTCATTTCTGTTATTCCCATCATGCCTTCTGGTTTCTGTGAGTATTGTCATCCATCCTGCAGTAAATTACCTCGAGGCTATTGTGTTTAAATATGGAATCAACTATTCAGGAGGCATTTTAATTAAAAAAAGCGAAAGGGGGGAATTATGCGATATTATAGGATAAAGATAGAGAACGCAATTGTGATGAAAATGCGGTGAAAGTCAAGCATTCTTTGTGAGGGAGAAAGCGCAGATATTATTCATTGTTATTAGATTCTTTTCTTGATACGAGCACCTTTTGATAATATGGCTATGATCTAAAAATACGATATAAAGAGAGAGCATATTTATAGATGTAGAATTATAGATATACTTATGAAGAGAAAAGGGAAAATGTCAGTGTCAGCGTGTTGACTATGTGGTTGTCCTAGCAATTCTGATTCTTTTTATCGCTTCTCGTGTTTTTATGTTCAGTTTTTATTAAAAAGGTCTGAATAATCCGTGTAAAAGCGGAGAACAAATTTTGCCAATGGGCTATTGCAAGGTTCAAATAATTATTTTCATTATAGAGGGTGACCTTCCTTTCACATAATACCTCTCTTCAATCATTATCATCATTATCGTTTTAATTTGAAGTCAGCCCCTTGGGCTTAAGTAACACACTGACAGGGGATATGAGCACTATGTTTGAATCTGTGTCGACTACACGTATCTAACATAGTTTTCTTGCCAAATGGTAAAGCTAGGTAAATTTTAAAGCACTGAGTACCTGAAACATGCTTTTATGTTAGCCCGTATATTCCTTCCCATTCTGTAGGAGAATAGGCTTTCTTTCCAGAACATTGTGCTGTCAGACAAAAAAATCGGATCTGTCACATTCGTGCAGCATCTGCCATCGACGCCCTTTCACAGTCCACCTTCATTTTTTGCTAATTTGTAATTGGAGCTATCTTAACATTGCGCCAGCAGCAGTCCAAATGTCAGTGGCAAGTATAAAAAGATCGAAAGGCGATATCACGAACGCTCACTGTCAAGTGTCATGTACATCTGCGGCTCTACTCCCCCACACTTGATCTGCGCTGGAACCACGCGCGCTCTTATTTCAATTGTCCGTTTCCTCATTTCTAAGAACGCAGCGTGTTCAACGATGATAGGTCTTATTTACTTAATACGATATTATTATAGGAGTGATGTTCAATATGAATCAAGCTACCTTCGATGTACATGTAAAAGTCTATGTTTTATGGCCTGCTATTCATCGACTAATACAGGGACTGTATTTCACATATTCGCTACATGTATCATACACGTTAACTATAGCGAGTCTAGGGTTTTACTGCGGTTAAATTGGAGAACTCATGATTTTTCTCGGGATGTTTGGATGTCCGGCACGTTTTGAAAATGCTGAGGGGTGGGTGGGTGGGGTGGGGGTGGGGTGGAGGGGGGGGGGCTTACACAGCGTATCCTAACGTATACATCCAATTATCTCATTTCCACCCTGCTGCCCATCACCTACTCAAAGATTCAGTGACATGGTGACAGTAAGGAAAAGTATTCCACTACCCGTTAAACTCAGGGTGCTATTTGAGTACATAAAACAATGAGAACTGCTATTCTTCAGTCTCCATCATGACGTGTTTTCAGACACATTAACACATTAAAAAGTAACCCAAGGCGGGCAACAAAACATCAAAACACAATCTGTGCCTTTGATTAAATTTCTAATCAGCTACACAATTTTCCACAGAAGCTCACTAGCTGCCTGGCGTCAATATCGTGGCTTTATTCCTGTTGTCATACCCCTTAGTATGTTAGTATTATATTAATTAACGTATCTTGGTAATTAGATCTTTCACGCCTTTTATGAAAAAAGCATGAAACCCTTTTGCATTCGTATACCACTGAGTGCTTGAGAAAGCAACCGACAATTATCTCGACTTACTATCATAACACCGAGGATACCGTCACGACAGCGAGATCCGGGGAATAAAAATCGTGACATTGAAACGTAATGCGCATCTGTTTTATAAATCAAGGTATCATGTTTCCTAGTATCCCGCATACAATGTGAATCGCCAAGATAATGAAAACAATACGTGAAAAAAACCTTACATTTTGCGGGTAAGACCGCAGTGGTTTCTTGGTGGTATATGGGTTCTAGCATAGTAGGGTATCCTTTTTTTTAATTAAGGTCTTGATCAGGCCCTAGACAAAGAATGCCACTGGAATACTTCACGTTGCAAAATATAAATTCATCAATAAAATTCTCGGAGGATCTAAGTCAGATGTTCTATGCTGCAATGCGTATGCAGCTCTCTTCGAGATAATCAAACACTCCAGACCAAATGCACATTTAAATCGGAATCCAAGACGAGCCCTATTTTCTGGCCTGGCAGACGACTGTTCAAGCCTCACGACACCTCCCCTATTTGAAGACTACAAGGTGCGATAGTAGACTGTTACAAAATCATTGTATTGTACCTAGTCCCTATACTTTTATTTTAGAAGCCCCTGATATCGAGGGAGATGCTGGTGCTGAGGCAACAATCTTACCGTTTATCCCGTCAGTCCTACGGTAAGTGAAGAAGGCAGGTGGGACGGTTGGTGGGGACCCTTTCTACTTCTTCGAGTTAAATATATACTTTTTAGTAAAACCGCCACCAACTGATCACACCGCGAGTCGAGACCTCAGCTAGCTGTTGGCCAACTTTAAGCACCTAACTTTGCCCCCTCCCCACCCGTTTTTTCGTCTCTTTCAGACCCGTTACCCAGTAAATCCCCTGACTCCTCTCTGCAACCACCATCACATTTAAAACCAGCAGCCTGTTTCAATTCATTACGTACATTTTCAAGGGATTCGATTATGACACTCCAACCAGTGGCAACTCAGCTTAACATGTGCCGCCATCACTATTTTTAGAATATACAAATATTGACTTGAAAAATACACGATACATATCAAAATACGAACCACAGAATTCACTCCGTTACTTACGATACACCTTGCCTTCGTCAACTGGCAAATGGCCACCCGCGGGAAGACTGGCGAAGGTACTCACACGTCAACCATATGGTGGCATGGCACCGACACTGCCGGGATCATTTCATCAGTTAACTGAGCCGCCATGGTCCCATTAAGTGTTAAAATACGACATCCATTCATCTTCGTGTTATTTAGGCTATATTAATCTTCCACTATAAATTACATGATTAATACATTAATACTATCCCCCTGGTTCGCACCTACATGTCCTAATTAACTTGCTTCCTATTAATATGTGCACAGGCTGCTGATGGACGCTGTCATAATGCTTGCTGTAAAAAGCACTCTAAGTATATTGCCTATTTAGTTGATCTAGCCTTGTCGTTGCAAATATTTCCCAAATGAAACCGTCGCCTATGAACTGACAAACCCACATTCGCTATTGAACTAGATTTTTATATTTCCATTTTGTTTATTAATTAATCAAAGCCGCCTTCATTAGGTGCTGGCGCGTTTGATATGTATGCTGCGACGCGGCTTACACGTTTATTTATTGCTTACCGGTTTTGTTTCCCAATGGCCAGAACGGTTCTGAAACACACTGCTCCGCTGCAACCTGTTGTTCATCAGTATCACCATTCATGACAGTAATATCCATTGCTGAATGATAAACTGCGCTTTGCTTACCTGATTTATACACGGAATCCCTGAAAGTATTCCTACGGGCTTAGCTTCGCCTTTGGCATGTACAAAACCACAGTGTTTAAGAACCGTTTAACTAGAGAGGGTCCTAAGGCATAATGTACCACTCTAGTGCTGTTTTTTCATCCCCCGAAGCCGCCATATGCAATAAACGTGTTGTATCCAGCGCGGCGTTGCTCTCTCTCGCTCGCTAGCTCTTTCTCTATTCTATTTCTCCTGTTCAATATCTCTATTCACGCTGATGCATGGAGGCCGTCATACTTAATGACTACTGAGCGCGATAGACCCGCACACCATTCCAATATGCCATAAATTATCACTGAATCAAGTCGTGGTCGCGCTGCTTTTCTCGATTTTTTTAGTCTCAGGCAGACGACAGATAGGATGTTTCATGGCGACGATGTCATGGCAAGATTTTATGAATTTTCTCCTACGTGTATTAAGCGATCCTTCCAAGCGCCGGGTGTAATGACGGAATGAAGTCGTGATCAAGCTTTATATCTTTATGTTCTAGCAGCGTATAAACGACAAATGGAATACCAAGAGGCTGGATTCTAAATTACAGTGGGTGGATTTTATAAAACATATACTTCGTGAGATTCTAATATAAGGTGGATGATCGTTGAATCGTGCCCAGTTTTCACGATTTTGAAGTCTTTTGCAACTGGTAGATTTTTTGTCTTGTGACGTGACCATGATTGGTGGATTGTCGTATACGTAAACGTCACTTCATCACGTCGTGATTATGTTTTTATATTGATATTCTAAATCTGGAGCAGACGACAGATGGAATGTGCGAATGTCTGGTGGCATTGTCAAAATTCATGCAATTTATGCGACTTATATCATATAAAAATCATCACTGAAAGCAGTCGCAGACGTAACATGTGCGTTTTCTCGCTATTCCATTCTTATGCAGACGACAGATGGGATTTTATTGAGTGTTTGATTTGTTCCCTGGACATGATGCGGCCCAGGTTGAAGCAGACGATCTTCAAAAAATGTCCATTTTCAATAAATTAAGACATTCACAGTCTATGCCAATCATTCATTTATTTATTTATTTATTTATCTATTTATTTACTTGCTTATTTATTCATTTATTTATCTATTTATGTATTTATTTACTTACGCAGACGACGAACGTTTTATGGATATGAATTCGAACTGCTTGTAAAATAGTCATTTTTTCTGGATTATGACGTCAAAATATGCTGATTATGAAAGCATGATCTCGTAGCATTTTCCTCAATTTAGGTATTTTGATCAGACCTAGACGTTCCATGCAATACGTGTGAAATGCTATTGAACGCAATATGGTCGATTTTGAGAAATGTTTTTCCGCTATATAACAAACGATTGGTCGTTAGTAATTAACAAATAAAAGTCAATCCAGTGTTTATCATTCGTATCTCATAACGGTACGCCTATGATTAAGTGAGTAAAATCAAGATTCCAGTTTTACGAAATAATCAATTCATATAACTGCGCTATATCTAATGATGTCATGGATTGTTGGGCGAAATAATTACCGATGGAAAGTCAGGGCCAATTTTATATGAACTTCTGCTGATCTTCAACAATCTTAGGACGCATTCAGGTTCACACATGGGTCGGTTCAACTGCTAGGGATTCTCGCTAAAGTGCTAGACATGTCAGAAAATTAAGCTGATTCCACTGATTGCACTTCGGTGGAAATCCCCCGCAGAGTTGGACCGGTCCAGCTGGTACGATGTGTGAGACTGAATGCGCTCTCAATCTGCATCTTAGGCTGTATTCCCAGACATTTAGATCGATCTATCCCCGTGGGTGTCTCACTAGATTACTGTCAGATAATCCGGCTTAAATGTCCGTCCCGCCTACTACAAGCTGTAAGGGGGTAATTAACTTTCGTGTCCGCCCGGCTGACAGCTATTTAGCGTGAACCCCCAGGGAGTTAGGTCGATCTAAAGTAGATCGATCTTATCTCTGGAAATGGGGTCTTAGTTTGGACGCGTGGTGCCCAGCTTTCGTTTTTGTGATTTCTCCACAATACATGTATCTCACCGACAAGAAGCTGGTCAAGAATGGATATTAATTAGTAAATAGTTTAAATTTACCGCCAGGACTTGGGGGGAAAAACTGACAAGAAGGGCACAAACTAGCAGCTTATCTGCAATTTTCATGGGCTGAAATGTACTGATAAATGCTATATGAAATGACTACTTTTATCAAATTTCTGTCGTTGTGCAGATGGTGCCTTATACATAATCCGTGGCTAAACATATAAACATAAGACAGATGTCGACAATCGGCGATTCATTAAATGGACCAGTTTCTTTTGAACGTAAAAAATATATGTCGCCGCATTGGGAAATTCCAAGCATTGGTGGAGACATTTGGATTTGAACGCGTCAGTTCGGCTAAACAGAATGACGTATGCTAAACATTGCATCGTTATCAACGAAAAAGGACTTCACAGTCGCGACTGACAACTGCTTTGTCATCTTTTCTTTGGATTTGTCAGATATATCATCGTCAATTAATAAAACAATTTACAGAAGCGTCACAAAACCAACCTTGTCGCAAAAAGCACACATTTTAATCCTCATCGATTGATAAAAGACGTCACGTCGGCGGTACCAAGCAATCGTTTAACCGCGTTTTATTTTCGTATAAAAGTACAAAGAAACATCACACAGAAAGTCCACGTGCAGGTTAGAAGAGAGCTTTCCAAATTATCATCTCAGACAACGAGTTTGGAGTGTTTGCATGACTGTCTAAAATAAATCATGTACATATAAATGTACAGAAATTGCGGTTTCTCCTAGACGCTTTTCCATCCTAGTTATGCAGCTGTATATTAAACATGATACCGTCTGCGAACACAGACCAGATGTCTTCAGTTCTAGTCACATTCGAGACAAAATCTGCAACGGTAGAGGTCGTAACAAGTAATTACATGTACGCTACAGAGTTCTTTCTCTGTAATAAGTTTCCACAAGTGCGCTTCCTGTTGTTTAGTTAATTAAAGTCGTTCAGGTGACACTCTTACGCAGTAACCAAGTCATTAAGTTGTCAATCTATCAAAATGTTACAGTACATCGTGTAAGGCTAAAATATCCGCTCAATGGTAAAACAGACTAATAAGACTTGAGCTAAAACTGAACAAAAGACGAACTCACAAATCGGAAGCCGACTTACTAAATTCATTAGCCGACTAGATTGCACTGGGATCCTCAATATGCCTTGGAATAGCTCTTAAATCCCAAGTTAAGAGACACGAGTTTTGGGTGACGTCAGTGCCACTATTTCTGCTATAACTTGGTCTTTGCGGTTTTGGTCACAATTTTAGGAAAACAACGCGCTAAATAAGGTCAGTGTAAATGCTTTTGTCTTGTTGGTTTTCCTTTGCTCATTGTTCAATGCAAGTCTTCAGTTTTTGTTCCGTGTAACTGAAGTGAAATATGTTTCTGTGGCTTAATTATAGGGGGCGCTCATAATTAGTATGATTGGGATAGTTGCGTTGCACTAACTTTAGGGGGGATCTCGCTGAATGCAATCAGTGTAACAGACTAGCGGGCCTCCTTTTGTTTCATATGCTCGTAAAATCACCAACTTTTCTGTATTTTATTTAACGCCAGGTGGTGTTAGTCTGATAATCTAATTGCATTCAGCAAGAGTGTCCGTGGGGTGAGTGCCTGCCACCTATTGCGATTTAACTTAGACCCTATTCCCAGAGGTTATCTCGATCCAACTAGATCGACCTAACTCCCTGGGGGTTCACGCTGAATAGCTGTTAGCCGAGCGGGCACGAAAGTTAATTACCCCCTTACAGCTTGTAGTAGGCGGGACGGACATTTAAGCCGGATTATCTGACAGTAATCTAGTGAGACTCCCCACGGGGATAGATCGATCTAAAATCTATGGGAATGCGCCCTTATATTGGACGCCCTGATATTAACAAAGACACAGGGGCATGGGTCAAAAACTACTGCGTGTAAAGGTGAAGATCTGGGGATGTTTCCCCATTCAACTTTATTGATCACCGTATCCAGAATTCTATATTTACTAAAATTTTATCCCCTACGTATTTGTATTACGCATTATAATTGTATAAAGGAAACTGCTCTCAAAATAACCATCAATAGACACAGGAAACTTCAACACAGATATAGCAGTTAACTTTCACACGTTTGCGTGTAAGATTTATAATTCTTTGCCTGCCAAAGTTATTTTTAATGCAAAGTTCATCAGACATATTATTAATTTCGAGAAAAGCCTTTGGAACAAGAAATTCTCCATTACGAAATTAATGAATATAGCGGGAGGGCAAGTTCATATTTCAGATCCAAGATTCCGGCTAATAAAAGACGAAGGGACCATTCCCAGACCCTAAGTAGATCGATCTATCTCCTTGGGGATTCTCGCTAAATTGCAATCACGCCTACTGAAGCCGCTACACAGTAATTAATTATCGTTTGGCAGCTTCAGTAGGCGTGCCGGAGATCTAAGCCCCTTAAATTGAAAGCAATTTAGCGAGAAACCCCTTGGAGATGGATCGATCCTGTTAGATCGATCTAGGTATGGGAAACCAGTCAAAGACGATGTTGCTACGGAATGGGTGGAAAATGGGGCGAAATTGACCTGGTTGTGTCTCCATTATTCAACTTGTTAAGCTGCTCGTCCAAATCAAAGGTGAGCATTCCTGCAAGCCCCCCCCCCCGCCCCGCCCCCATCTACATCAACACCCGGGCCACACACCCCCCGCCCCCTCTCCCGGCGCCCCCCCTCCCCCCTCACGATCAACCAAATATTCATCAAAGAGCATATTTTAACACAGATTCGCGGGATCATTATTTTCTGCACGCCCTGATCGCTGCTGCACAAGGTTCAGCAAATATTCTATTCTATTTTTCTACAATCGCTAATCTATCAAGAAGACCCGAGCTGACATAAGATCGATACAACTTGAACTTAAAGCGCAGCGCATGTAACATCCGATGTAGGACAAGACGCATAATATTAGACATAACATTAGACAGCGGCCTTGGTGAAGTAATCCTGGCACAGACCTAAATGAGAAATTATTCCACTTGCCACCTACCTAGGCGACGTAGCCAGGTGATAAATTTATTTATTTATTTATTTATTTATTTATTTATTTATTTATCTCTATATACCACCTTATTAATATTTATCGTTTTTTATTTACTTATTTCTTATCTTAAAACCCAATACAGCAATTCGGCGTCTACATGATTTCCTTTTCAAACAAAATCTCTCAACTATTTGATGACACAACCATTTGAATATGAAAAGCAACATGACTTTCGACCACCTGAATTAGTAGTTTTTACAAGGTGAGCAGGCGGCTACCCTCCCCAATCCGCTTATCGTCCATATAAACTAATATAAACTAATAAAGTCCTCAAATTCGTTGATACCAAGGTTTCAGGGGGTGGGTTTGTCACCCTGTTCCTAGCATGATAATTAGTATTGTACAGTGTGTGCATAGATAATGTATTTTTTCATTGTCACAACACTGCCTCCTCTCTTTATGATTGTTATTTGTTTTTATTCTTCATACTTTGCCTTTTTCTTTCCTCTAATAAAAATAGCAACTCTGAGTGCTGTTGGTTTTAAAGGCATGATAAATTATCATTGAAAATTATATGCTTAGATATTGGATTAGACGGATTAGCTATTAGATAGATGTTCATGTATACATGCATATACCTTGCTATCCGGGCCTGTTTCCTCCCCGTAAGGCAAAGCAACAAGTGCACTGTATTAGAGCGTGCAGTGATTTGTTTGAGATGTGTTGGCCAATATTGACAAGTAGATTACGGTGAATTATTGAGTCTAATTATATTTGCCAAGTTCCTAGACTCAGATCAACCGTGTAAGCAAGATAACGTGTGTACACTGCCGGCCATTTTAGTCGTCTTTTTATCGACAAGTCTATGGATTAAGATGACAGAAGAATGCTCGGAGTATAGATATTTGTGTATGGATATCACAAACACACACACACACACAAACACACACACACACAAACACACACACAAACACACACACACACATGCACACACACACACACAAACACAAACACACACACACACACACACACACACATGCACTTTTATACAGTCCACAGATGGAATATAAACCACATGCGTGTGAGAATGCACGTTTAAATACAGGCAAATGTCCACAGACTCACGCACGCACGCACACACACACATGCACACATACACACACACACAAACACGCATCAACTACCGCACACACAATCCGATTTCTCCTCACGCCTAGCTGTGTAACCACTTCTTCATAGATGACACAAGAACGCAGCATAATTGATTATTCAGCCGTCAAATACTACCGTAATTATTCCGTTCATAAGTTCCTTAAACAAATTGATTTCACAAACCGCATCGAATTCTCGTAAGTAAGCATGCCCAATGCTATATAAGGATCAGCAGCAAAACAACGGAAGGACCGTATAACCTCTAAGATATCTTCAACTAAAAAAAGTCCACGCTTTAATTTACAGGGAATCATTCTTGAGTTATAAGATCAGCTATTTTGGGTATGAACTAATTGCAGACCAGTGTACAACTGCAGATTGCTCACATCTAAGTCCCAAATACGTTCATAAGATCGATCCTAATTTGTAATTTGCAATTTGGTTCTCATTAAATGAGTGAGTTTAGAGAGAGAGAGAGAGAGAGATCCATGATTTTATTTGTGCATGAACAGGCATTCCTTAGATTCACTCTTGCACAAAACATATTAGAATATAACAGCCCAAACCCATAACTATTCGTTCGTTAATTATCGACAAAATTGTCTCAATGCTGTAACATTATACATTCCCTTTTGGTAAATACCGCATTCTGTTTCAAATCGAATTGTTGTTATCCTTCCAATGATATCATTTCGAGTCTAAATGATTTATTGAATCTTACCCGGGGTAACGAAACTGAGGATCCGTGTAACAGAAAGGCCGTCCTCCATTTAGTTATAATGGTTAGGGTTAGCCTGACCTAAGTGGGTCAAAATCTAAGGTGTGGCTCACCCAGTATTAAAATTTCCGTGGTATTAGTTGTGAATATTCTTGTTTTATTACAATAACAACAACAATGTGCACTGGATCTTATTTTGCTTACTTACTACAACGACGATCTCCTTGTGTTTATGAATATCATATAAAGATGTTGAATATTAAGCAATGTTTTATGACTTAATGACTTGAAGGTAAAACGCCTGCGACCAATGCAGTGGCGGATTTAGAGAGGGGGGGGGGTAAGGTGGGTCCTGACCCCCCTTCGGTTTGTGAAAATGATATCACACCAATATTACCCTCTTGAAATTAGAATGTTGACTAGCTACATGATACTTCTTAACCGTACTCTCCAAAACACCAAAAAATTTTGAACAGGCCCTTAATCCCACACCAAGGTGGCGTTGGGCGTTTTAACTTCCTACATGTAGGCCTGTCGTTCCGGACCCCCTCTCCCATTAAATAATCCTGTATCCGCCTCTGCAATATCTTTCTTCGCCTGCAGCCAAACAGTTTTATAGGTCTTGCTAAATTCACTCTTCTTCTAACAGTTTGTACACTAAGGACACTCCCGCTATAACGAACAACTCTATAGGTTCCGGAATCCCCTGAGCTTTTTCGATCAGCTACTTGCTGTTGTGACTTCGCACGAATAGTGGCTTCTATATTGCATGGTGTGTGAAACAGACATGAACATCGCTGTTCGAGTTGGGTCGAATGTGGTTAGAAGTTGTTTTTTCCGGAATCCAAGTCGAGTTTCGCGTGTCTATATTATCACTGTGCTCGTGGTTTTTACAGATCGGGCCAAATCTTACCTACACGCCATCCGCATATCAAGAATGAAATTTTTATTTAATGGTTGTGTAACCGTGCGTCTTGAATAAACAGCTTTTTGTCTACCACGCCCATTAGAACGTCGCGTGCTTATGCCTTCCATTCGTTTCAATCCAATAAAAATGTAAATTACCCATTGTTCCTTAGGTTACATTTCTGGCTTTACTCGGGATCTGAGAACTGCGCCACGCTTTTTTACTCATTTTTAAAGTCTGTTATCGTATCTATTTATCCCCTATGCATATCATTTCCAATCTGTTTCTAATAAACATGCTAATGTCTTATCAAACGCGTGTGACTGAAATGTTTGAATTGATGAGGACGTATTGACCGACAGACACCAGCGAAATCCTGCATACAGGGGACATAATTAATGGCGGCCTTGGAAGAGGACAGAGAGGCCTCGTGCTCCCCCCCCCCTCCTGGGAGTCACTGGCAGGTACCCATTCTTCCCTTTTTACCTTCACGTATAATACAGTATACCGAGCGACATAAAACGAATCCAACCCATATTTCATCCCTCCACGCGTGTTACAGTAATAGTGCCATAGCGAACTGTATAATGGTTCCCATAAGGCGACTATTTTCTCTTCCTACCCCCTCCATTCCTTCCAACAAAACCCCATGGCAAAACCCTGGATCATTGATTGATATGTGGTCTTCGTATCTCCTAGAATTTGTCTGGATTCCAATAAAAATGTAAATACCTCAGCATGTATTAATTGACGGCATTGATAAGTTTTATCACATTCACGGTCCTCCGGTTGCACAGATGGCACTGTGAAGATATAGTATCTAGTTATTGCTAGTGGAATAAGTTGCCCGCACATGGCACGAAAAATACAGCGGTAGATTACGCGGATCGAATGCGAAAAAAGTTAAATGAATGCTATCATAGGCGACCCAGTATGGTTACTGAATACTACGCGTATTATTTTACTTTTCTAGCCGTTTCTGAAATTACCGCTCAAGAATTCCTTTATTTCACATTAAAATATATTCTTCCACAATTACAGTTAATCAGTTAGTGGTTTACGCATCTTAAACTCTCCCTCTTCTTAAGCACCTTGCATCGTAAATTATATTCGAAAAATACCTTTACTTATGCCGTCCAACTCGAGTACATTATGAAAAAAATCACGAACGCGAGATCATTGCATGATCCCCCTGTGTTCAATGTGGAACGTACGTGGTTTAATCGGATGACAACTTTCACTACTCTCACTGATAAAAGAAAAAAAAGCACAGCATTGTATTATTAAATCGAATATTTGATACATGTACTAACACACCCTCTACGTGAGAACAATAGGCAAAAAGCATGCAAAAAGCATGCAACAATCTTATCGTCTTTTTTGGTCCAATTCTTCCTTTTCCATATGATCCGAGCCTATAAGACCATCCTATTCTGAAAATAACCGATGATTGCATTCAGTCATTTTACATAATTGACTTTTTATAGGCTACCGCGCCAACCAAAGAACCGTTCAACCTAAACATGGCGTCACCTCTTCAATCAACTGAACAGCCGCTAAAACCTTGACGATCTGCCACCAACGGCAGAGTGTTCTGTCCCAAGGGGCTCTACAAGCTGGCTCTTTCCCCGGCCCGCGTGGTGTGACACGACTGAGGTTTCTCACTTCTGTAGAATAGGATAAAAGCCAATTGGCCCTATGCTTCTTACAGAAGGCGAGATGCCTTAGAAACACAATTAAGACGAGGAGAGACCAGGAATCCAACAGATATATATATAGCTAACTGCCGCTAATCTTGCACTCTACAAGGAGTGCATTACACCACATGGAGTCTTGCTATCATTCACAGTTTCCAATCACCTGAGAGAGAATGGTATCACATTCCTGGATATTTCCAAACATATTGATTTGTTTCAGGGCAGAATACAGACTGGGTTTTAAAATATAGCTCAAACTAATACCCCCCTCGAACCCAGCCCAGCCTCTTTATCTGCAAACCTGAATAAATATTCTGCAAGCGTTAAGTGTTGCTTTGTGTCCGGATCGACTTTAGTCTGGATACGAAATCTCCCCATCTAATAGTGCCTTGGGTCTGGACAGAATTAGGTCTTACCTTAAGCTTGCAACTGATGTCGTTGTAAAAAAAGTGCCCGAAACCTTTACAGACGACAATTAAACCCTAAAAATCTCGTAAATGGGCAAAAATGTCTAGGTTGGCCATAAGCTATCAAAATGTGGTGTGAGTAGTGAGCGCAGTAGCACTGCAGCTCCTGGTCCTCTACAATATTTACATAAATAACAACGAATCACCATTTTTAACCTCATTATTGGTTTTATAACTTAGAATTTATCTTAAAGCTCTATTTTAGTACTACATCTTTATACTTTTATACATATACATTCAATATATGTCTTATATATTGCAAAGAACACAATAAACCCTTATTAAGCTAACGGTATGAAAGTTTTTCGGCTAGTGTTTGATAATTTTCATCGACAATTATACCGCTCACCTTGCTTACAGATACTACAAGATAAAACCAACGGCTTGCAGCCTAATTCATATCTTAAACCATCAAAATGACAGCCTTACCTTGACAATCTCTATCCCATGCATTTCGTACAAATCCACCTCAAAGTACGTTAACAGGCATACTTATTTTATTTTTGAGAAGAGCCACCTCTGCCAAGCAACTGCCTCTCTGTTACTGGCATCGTTTGCCGTGTCAACTAAAGCTATACGCAACCCTGTAACGGGCTTAACGATTGTAAAGTGTAAGCGGACTCTTGCTACTCTAGATGGCACGTAACATAACAAAGACCTATAAAATGGATGTAGCGACATACTTGGTTGTTTAACGAGAGCTACGCACCAGTACAATACTCGCGGTTGGCATTTGCGCGTTATCGACACTACACATACATTAAAAAAGGGATTTTATCTTCGTACCAGGTTTAGGGTAGAGTGACAATCATGAGTTAGGGGTGGGGCACTTGTTTCTAAGAACAAAGTGAATGCAGCACGCATATCAGTGACACTTATTGGTGTAACTTTAATGTAGCCGTCTGCAAAGTACGTGCCTTGAAAGAGAACTTACAGCGTATGATGAAGGCTTTCCTTATATCTCTTGATATAGACTAATAATAATAATAATAATAATAATAATAATAATAATAATAATAATAATAGTGATGATGAGGCAATTTTCTCAAAATACAATGCCATTAGTATTTGCCGGCTATTCGAAAAATCAGGTCAAGGTCAACGTCAAAGTTATGAGTGATATATGTTATACAAGATAATATTTTAAGGCATGTCCTGTTGCTTGCCATTACGAAAACATATGAAGTGAATTCAGACACGTATCTCCATTAGGCCGACCTTTAGCGAATAAAGCCGATCGATAGCGAAGTGATCACTACGGAAAAAACGCTTTTGTTCGATACAAAATGTTTGCATGGTTTTCTGAAGCATCTATGAAGTGTAACAAGCTGCTGGTGTGTCGGGAAAATGGGACAATTCTGAAATATGAAAATGTGTTCCGAGAGCTTTTGATTGAATTATACTTCAATGTGTACTTCAAATCCCTCCCTGTTTTTCGCTGATGGGTAAATATTTTCAAGGACCGGACTCTTAAAAAGTCGAAGATACTTAGGTTTAGCTTAGACTGCTTAAACCGAATAGCCGTCTAAGCAAAGCTGGTATTGCACTGTTTATCTGACCACTTTTTTATAATCGGGCATAAGTAAGTAATAAATGTGTAATATATCATGCACACATTTGGGACGAAGAAATCCAACATGCATGCGTGACAAAATTAGCAATGGACTCAACGTACATTATCTTGGGAGTTCACCCCCCTTGAACAAACCATTTGTGGACGCCGTGCGAACGCTGATTATCCTTCAATTAAACAAGGAAATACGTCGCCAGAAAAGCCTGATGCACTCTTATCATTATGTCAGGTCAAATAAGGTTTATTAATGTAGATATCACCATAGCCATGGCATTAAGTAGGTTTTAACTAAGATATTGGATCATAGGTTTAAAGGTACCCTGTACCTTTAAGGTCATACTGTGCATTAATTCGATCAAGACAGACTTGTATATTCATAACTATGACAAAGACTGACAAACAAATACATTGCAAGAGACGGCAATCTTCTTAAATCATGAAACGAAATCACACAACTGAAGGACCACCTGTTGTATTGCTGTATTATAATAACAGTGTATATAAATTAAGGGAATAAATTAATTCATATGGGATTCAAAAGTCTACAATAAATACAACAAAACATAGAAATGTAATAAATTCCATTCCATCACATATCGGAGGTTATCGCAATAATTCTGGTTTCCTCCGTAATAATTTCTTAAGAGATCATTAAAAAAAAAAAAAAACAGTCGACAAACTTTGATAGTCGGGACGGATCCATTAACCATGGGAAAGCACATGTATGGGAAAACTGACTTTTATCCATGTGAAAATCTGTTCTTTTCTGCACTTTTCCTTCCAAAATGAAGAGATGAAGAGATGCCATCCCTTTCAATACGTTCCATCTAATATTGTGAGGATAACAATTTAACGTTGCGCGACCTCAGATGTACATGTATATGCCTTTGCTCGTACAAAAAGAGGTGACGCCACAGAGCGTGTGGGACCCATTCTTTAAATCACTATGCGCGCTCCAAATTACATGTATCAAATTCCTACAACGTCTACTTACACTGTTTAAGGGCATTTAGTTTATTTTAATGAGAGGTACATTAGACTTTATATGGAATCATTCACCAAAGCGACCATCTGCATAATGCAAAACAGCATGTGCCACAAGGCACGTGCACTCTTTGAAACACCCCTATATATATATAATGCAACATTTCTGCTAATTTTTCCTCTAGCAAGTGCTTTAAGGGCATTTTAATTAAGGCAAAATGTCAAAACGTCATTTAAGACGGTTAAGGCTAAATGTCTTTCGCGATGAATGTTTTTGAAGAAGTTTGTGTGGTCGGCGTCATCTGTCGCTTCGTGACTTAAAGCGTCTGAAACAATGGACATCATAGTATACATGAACATATACATGTACACGTTCTGGTCTTTCTAAGAAGTAAACTATTAGAACCTTCTTCAACAGGAAGAAGTTTTGAAACCACAACCGGTGTCCTCTCCCCCCGTTTTCCAGGGTTCTTCTTTTGTCGAGCAAGCGGCACAATTGGATTTCAGTTGTCGGATTGGATTGCCGGGAATCGGAAGCAATCTTAAAACAAAACCGACTTATGCATGTAATTACACGGTATATTGGTAAAACCCTTTCACAGTAATTAAATCAGGACACTCAGTGCATGTTTTTCAAGAATGATTTCCATCGAGGTAAAGGATGAGAATGATAACATAAATGAGGCCACACGACTAGGATTGAAAAAAGTAAAAAAGTTAATGTTTCTATATTTGGACCACCCGTCCCCTTATCTCAACAGTCTTCTAGAGATGTTACCGTAATAAAAAAAAAAAATGCCAATCTGCAATGCCGATGTGACAGGAATGGTAGTCCTAAGAATGGAAGTCCGGGGCCACGTAAGATTAGTACAGGTTAGGGTAAGTCGTAGTTTTGGGTTGGTATATGCCACGAATGTCACCTGTACAAAGTAATGGGTAACGGACTACGGTTCTTATCGGAGTATCGTTCTTGTTACACCCGTCGCCAGGTTTAGATTGCGGTTGATTTCTCTTTGAGATGCATTCTGTAGTGTTATAACTGCACAAATACGCTTTGAGGTGTTCTAACATGTGATGACCCCACAGGTAGATCCCCTACCCACAAGTCTCCCTTTTGTTTAGTTTAATTATTAAATTGGAAAAAAAATCGCTACAACAATCATGTTCAGCAGAGAACACTCGACAAAGGTTTATTCATACCTATATTTGGAAACAAAACGTCTATGTATCTCATGGAGAAAACCTCAACTACACCGTATGTAATGCGTTCCAATCCATCATATCGACATACAATTATCGGTGAACAAATAATTTTGAACAGTTCGCCTACCCGGCTCGATTCAGGTATGAACTGAAATCAGTTTTCCCAATATGCAAACGTTGGCCTAATTCGCCAGCGAAAGTCGGTGACCTGAAAATGACGAAGAACTAACATGACAGCTTCTAGTCGCATCTGGTTGCACTTTCCTTCCACCTTTGAACACAGTATCACTGAGCACTCAGATATATTAAACCGTTTACAACCGCCACGAAGAAATACAAGCGGCTTCGAATTGCTCTCTACTTGAGTTCTTGATGCTGTTACAGAATTGCACATTAGTCCTTCATACAAATGTGTAACTGGAAGACCCCAGGGAGTAGAACTCGAAAGCATCGCGCATTGCGACCAAGCGCAAGTGTCTCGATTCCATAACTCGCCCATACTCTCCCCAAATAATACATTGCAGCCTTTATGTGATATCGTTATTCGCCCTGGGCTCCGTATCTCGAAAGGTTCGCTATGTTGCGCACGTGCGCGAGTGTCTAGATTCCATAACCGATTCTATTTCGAGATACGGGGCCATGGAATCGAGACGCCTGTGCACGTGCGCGAGTGTCTCAATTCCATAACCGATTCTTTCGAAATAGAATCAGTTATGGAATCGAGACACTTGCGCACGTGCGCAACAAAGCGAACCTTTCGAGATACGGGGCCCTGCTTCGTCTATGGGCCCTCATACAGGTATGTATAGCATGCCCCCCGCGCCCTGTACCAGACAGTCCCTTGTGATACAGGATCGGTTTCCAATGATTTGGACAGGTAAGCCTCGTCTTATATTGTGGCCCAATTACGTCATGCTAACCCCTACCTGTACGGATCTAATGGAGGATAGATTCTTTGTGAAATGGACCTCTAGTTTCTCTGCACCGATCTAGCCCATGATAAAGATAACTATAGTAATGGCGTACATGGAAAATCACTTAGAATAAAACCACCCAAATATGGATGTCACATTTTTTTCGATTCGACAAAGGTATCCTGGCCCAAGTGCCTCCCACACGCCATCGACAAAACATTAATCATAAGCACGTATTGTTTTACATGACCCCGTTTCATTTTTGGTCAATATGGTCTTGATATTTCCAAACAGCGCTACACTGGAAATGTACCCAGTGCATAAAATGTACGTGACACCTTTACCGGTACATAACAAACCAAATTCCAGAAAATATCAGAATTGTTCTCCTTTATTAACGAGCTACACCATATTTAAAGCCATTTCCAAAATGACAATATATTTTTCACTTTTATTTTTTCACTACTCTCTCAATGGACACTGAGACTGGTGAGTTTCACTTGTAACAGCAAAAAGTGAAATTAAGAAATTGGAGAATGGGTTTATAAAGTGCACTTTTCTCATTTTTTTGGATAGCACATACAAATATTTAGTAGAAATAGTTGAGATTGTCAGACAAGACATATTTGTGCTACATAGGTGTCGCGCGCATAGTGTGCTGCTAACAATGGCCTAAACAATTAATTACTCCCTCAACTAACCCATTCTGCCCGTCGCACACTTCACTTTGATTACGACCTGATACTAAACCTCTCAGTAAAAAAGTTTAAAACAGAGGATCTTCTAACCGAGTTAACAAATGATGTGAAGTCGAACAAACAGTTAACTTAATCGATTATGTAGAGCATGTACCTAAATCGGGCGTTAAAAGCTTTTTTGGATTTTAAGTCGATGGAGTCGCGTTTGTGCGTTGCATAACTTTGCACCGGTTCCTCTATCATTCATACTTTAAAACAGTTCAACTGTAGGTAAAGTGACAGACAAGAGTGGAAGTGAAATGAATCTATTTTTAGGTGGTGCAACTTCGAAATTGCCTATTCAAGAGTGGAATGGTCCATGTATCTCTTCACTGCATGCTTTTACCAAAACTTCAGATAACACTGGAACTATGATGAATAAAGAAAATCGATGGAATTTCGGGACGTTAAGGTGTTTGTATTTTCTTCAGTTCTTTAAAGCACGGATAACAGTAGTTAACGAGGATAAAAAGAGGCTAATGATTCGAAACAAGACTGGCGGTTATTTGAATGACGGTCTTCTGAAAACAGAGAAATTACACATTAGTGAACATACTGGTACTTTAGCCTAAATCACAGGAGGCGAGTGAAAACAAGTTGTTGTGGTTTTGTATTGGCAAAAATTAACACGTAACACAATCCCAGATAACATTAACGACATTGTACACAGAAAAGCACTTAAATGTTTGATATTTCGTTCCAAGTATGAATTGTTACTTCAATAGCGCAACCGAATATCTGAAGTCACGAAAACAAAAACTCTCTCTTGTATTAGATTCATGCATTCTGCTCGACGACAAAAAAAAAGGCAGTTCAATTGATTGAAAATGTACAGAACCTCAACAACCCTTACTTATTCAACATATATTTTTATAGGCTAGATCTAAGAAAAAAATCAAAATATTGCAATTCATAATATTGAGTTCTGAAGCCGCGATTTCCTCTTTTGTGTATAAGTTTTACATATCCCCCCTCTCTCTCTCTCTCTTGTGATACGACAGTATTCTTGGACAAGTTTATTCAATCCCACTTGGCATTAGTGGTATTTGTACTTCATAACACGAGGCCATGCCATATATATACATGTATATACANATTATCGGTGGGTGAAAAGTGCACTGCCACAACACTAGTAACAAACCTTCTGTATATATGTAATATTAAAAATTTTCATTTGGATATTGTGACAGACAACGCGGAGCAGGATACCGCATTTGAGAACTGAACTTTTCTCTCAGTACAATGGCTTTGTTAAGAAACTAGCAGCTTTGATATACATGTAATACCGAAATAAGCCGAGAGATGCTTTCCCTGAGGAATAAAATATGTTGCTATAAATGATGAAGAACTATAGGTTTGTAGGCCTGTGACACTGAATTTCTGAACTTGGACTTGAAGCAAATATTAGGAAAGGGAGTGTAACAATATGCCCCCAAAATATCGACGGGGTGAAAGTGAGCATTTCCTTATTAGCCTACCCCCTGCTTCCTGCGGTTATGACCGATGTTGTTGAAAAAATGATGGCGTTTCAGCTTCCGCCTCCCTCCCTGTTACGGCTCCTACGTCTATGGCCTCATTCAGAATAGGGGACTAACTAGTCCGAGGATCAAATATGGCCGACCCACTTGAATACTTCCCCCACAGAATATCTATTCAGTGTCTATTAGCGCTTTAGACGGCAAGCTTTGTCGTGGGTCGCCAAATTTGACCCTCGGACTAGTCATTCCCCTATTCTGAACGGAGCCTATGATATCTATACGCAAATTAAAGCATATCCATGGTGACGAGCTACGGTTACTGACAGAGCCTGATAGAAGCGCCCACTGACCACCGCCATTCATCATTATGATTAAGAGTCTCTCGGGGTTGCTCGCCTTTGTATTTTTCCCAGAAACACCTCGACTCACAGGGAAAGGATCAACACAAAAGTGAAAAATCAATCCGAAATGTCAGCTTCTCTCCTGACGAATTGGAGATGTATTACAAAAGATATATAGCTGTATAAAGCATAAACCTGAATTTGAAGAGGCCGGATAACTGGTTATTCTCCCAAACTGCTGGAATTGGTTCACCAGAGGCTGGGATTAGACAACAAGGACAATAAGGAAATAAAACCTTCATATAGCCATCATTCAAATTCTATGACATGTTCTCTGCTATTCAAAGTATAAAAATCATTTTTTTTTCAATTGACAAAGTAGGTGATGGTAATTTAAATTAGAGCAAAATATGGAGGCATTCCAAGCTGACTCTACAATATTTATACAAAAAAGCACGTTTTTAAAATAAAATTTCATTTCCAGTAAATATAATATAAAGCCCTGTTCCTATTCTACAATCAAATCAAATGATTCTATTAAAAGCCTGCTGTTCTTAAAACTCTTACCATAAAACCATTTTAGTCCATTAATTCTCAATAGATAAAATCTTTATCCATATTCTTATTCTGTCCAAATCAAATTATTCTACCAAAAATAGATATTGCACTCAAAACAACCGCCATGACAGTGGGTCTCTGAGTCACGTCAATTGCCGGTGGTTAATGTTAACTGATAGCTAGATACTATAAATACCCACAGAGCGTCTGACGTGACATGCACTATAGGCTGCCAGATGGACCTTTAATTAACTTACAGCCTTAACGACCAAGTCAGTGGATAGCTCTGTTTTAAATGCAGTTCAATTAGATCTGCAATCATCATCTGGTTCCTTTTAAGTACTGTAAACGAGATATCGATGGACGGCGAAGAGACAGTTAAAGAGAATCCGTCATATTTAGAAGGGGGTGTCTCTCACTGGCTTCGACCCCTGACCACTCTACCGCCCCTTTGACGTATAGGAAGTGTCTAATTTACGTTTAGAAAATTAATCCCTTTTAATTGGGCACTACTAATATGCAGTGTACGTGCGCTCCAATTTTTATAATCTAGAACACAGTGCTGAGTCTATTGGCAATTGAGTAGTAGTTACTTGGCTTAAACAATTGATTGTCTTTAGTATGTTAGGAGTAGTCTTACACCTTGTAATTGATTAATAGCCTACTCATTTAAAATTACATTTATATTGCCATTTACATCCACCCAGGTGGATGCGTATGTAACAATGAATAAACTAAACTAAACTAAATTACGATCGGTTGGCTTAGCAAAAACTTTTTGATTTAAATGCGAGTGCAAAGACTACATCGAGAGAGTCAGAATTCCACAGCCTCATATTAAGCGGGTTCCTATAAGCAACGCGTACAGCAGAATTTCTGTTGACGCAGATTTCTGAAGAACCGCCATCTGCCCTTGTCGTCGTCACCTGGTGCACTATCAACCGATAGTCGCGTGTCACACGCACCCAATTTCATGTGACAGCATCCTGAGTCCGCCCTAGCCAAGCGTCACCTATTTTGCGGGCAAAAATGTGTAATATCCTTATACCGGTAAAGTGCTTCTGTTTTGTCTTTTGCCTCTAGAGAGATACGTGGCTTTTCTTGGCCTGGCAAGGATGCACGTGCATGTTGTGCACGGATTTTACTTATGAAAATGTATATTACACTTTACAAAAAGTCAGCAGTACGTGCACACACGTGTTTGGAAACACGCAGGTGAGGGGGGTCACGTGACTAGTGAGCTTAAAGTTGCGAACTATTTTGGAAAAAAATTGGTAAAGATCTTTCAGATGAACGACAATACGATTGCCATATATTCAATGCAGCAAGGTTAAAAAAAACGCAGTCAGATATTTACACATTTAGTAGCATCTCTATTATTGTTTTGCTGCGTCTGTCAGTCACGTGATACTGTGACATGATATTCAGCATCGATTTTCTGTCAGCAATGGAATCCACTACTCATTTCTCCAGTAAACACATTGTCAAATATCTCGGTAAAGTGCATAGTTAACACAGTGACAATTGAAAGGCACATGTGTATCCGCACGTGCATAGTTGGCATTATAGTTTTGACTGTTTCCGCCGTTTTTTTTTTTTTAATTTTTGCCTTTTTTTGATATACGGACTTATTTGTAATTTATATAATTATCTTCTTTTGTTCTCGCAAGGAGAGCATATTATAATATATGCAATTTGCCCCCTTAGCGTTCTCTTGAATAAACCTTGTTTTATTTATTTATTTTTTTAATTTTAAACGTCATGGTTAAATAACGAGGAGAGTTTTGTTCTAATGCAATACCCATAGCTATGATCAAAGATTGTTTTTAACAGGATGGTCACAGAACTTTGTACCTTTATTACAACTGCCACTTGATGTAAATGTAAAGACCCGTATAAAGAACCCTTACATATTACATAACATTAGAAAATATATACAAATAAGACTAGCTACGTGGAAGCAGCAAGGTACGTTGTACATTCGCAGGCAATACAGGTAATACTGAAACGATATAGCACAAATTTTGAATTCATTGCATTTAAAGACAATAAGATGTTTTTAGGAGTTAAAACTTTGAGATTTTCTGTTGGTTTAACTTAGATTTCATTAACATTTTCCATATGTTTATTTCTAATTGACGATTTTATACTGCTCAAACTGTTGATCTTAAGGATTTTATATTTCAATTTCAATTTCAATCGGCCGATTTCAGATGCATATTAGCTATATAAGTAATTCTACAGTCGAGTGTGTCTTATGGATTAGTGAACTAGCGGACATGGCGAAACTGTCTGTCCGACTGATAACGACCGCTTGGTATGCCAGAGGACCCGAACTGGCAAGGTTTATGTGAAAACACTACATAATAATTAATCACATGAAAACATAGCTAACAGTAATAGGATACTTATTTCGGACCAGTACAAATTCGGGAAGACCAGCAGATTTCTTGTAGTTCAGGACCTCCGGATCTTAAGTACCCTCCAAAGTGTTCACCATGTCCGTAACTAGTATATCATAATATGGATTGACTAAGACTGGGTTCCCATACATAGATCAATTTAACAGGATCGATCCAACTCCGAGGGGTTTTTCGCTCAATTGCCTTCAGCTCAGGCGACTAAGATGTCTGGCACGCCTACTGAAGCTGCTAAACGATAATTAATTACCCTCTACCACATGGCTCAGGTTTTCTCTTTGAAGCTCTAGATGTGAAATGTGGTCTAAAACGTGCTAAATTGAAAGGTCTGTCCTTTTTTTCAGGACCATGTGTTCAAGTTGCAAGCGGTCTATGGGCTATGGACTTCTACTCACTTTGTTTTGTCTCCTTGTCGCGGTTAACTATGTTGTGGTTCCAGAGTTAAAACATAAAGGTACATGAACCCCACACACTGGACAAAAGAAGTGTCACCCCTACTGAGCCAATAGTATGGGGGAGATAAATGACTGTGGAATGATATGCTCCTGGTATCATTTTATTAACATCAAATTTCACAAAAAATCACAAAATGAGAACAAAATATACATTCTACCAAAATATGCAGTTTCAAGTCCAATAAGTACTTAGTGGCATAGCCACGTGACCTAATAATAGGTGCCAGTCTACGAAGCAAGGTTTCATATAATTGTCTGATGCGTTCAGGGCTTATGCTGGCCCAAGCATGAAACACTGAATATAACAGAGTTTCTCTGCTGGTTAGACGGGCATTTGTCAAAAGTTTTGACATATCATTCCACACATTTTCTATTATGTTTGCATCCAGACTCTGGGCAGGCGCATCACCCTGCGAATGTCCTGTTGGTCAANTCTCTCTCTCTCTCTCTCTCTCTCTCTCTCTCTCTCACACACACACACACACACACACACACACACTCTCTCTCTCTCTCTCTCTCTCTCACACACACACACACTTATATACACAAACACACACATACAAACACTCTCTCCTTTGTAATATTCTGATCTTATTAAATGAAGTATAAATAATCGATGGGCATACTGCAGAAACTAAACCACAAATGTGTTTCTTTATTTAATGTGGGTAGAGATCGTATGATTTGTTGGATTTCATACGTATTATTTTCCATTGTTTTCAGTGTCATTTGGGCCGAAAGAAAACACGAGACTTAAACGACAGGTTGGTTTTAAACAGCTACAACATGTGTGAACACAGTGTAATAGAAAAATTGTTTTAAGTAGCGTCCATTTAGCTTTATTGTCAGATAATTTTATACAGTTTTAATGATCACTGTATCCTTAACTTTATCGAATTTTCACTTGCACCCCATTTCCATAGATTTTTAGATCGATCTATCCCTGTGGGGAGTCTCACTAGATTACTGTCAGCTTGGCCTGCTTAAGCGTCTGTCCCGCCTACTGAAAGCTGTAAGGGGGTAATTAACTATGGTGCCCGCTCAGCTGACTGCAATTTAGCGTGAACCCCCAGGGAGTTAGGTCGATCTAAATCTTAATCTTTAGATCGATCTAAATCTCTGGGAAAGCACCCTTGGTTTCTGCAAATTGATAAATGAAAGAAGTGAAATAGGTAATCTGAAACGCGCGCTGTAGCACGACAATTTTGTCATGATATGAAGTCGTGCTTGAAAAATGTCTTAGTGAGGCGTTAATTCAGTCCATCTCTCAGATCATGAGAACTCTAGCTCTTATATACTTAGCGACCACGTGGGTAGCACAAGCGGTACAATGAAATAACAAGTTGGCATGCAGCCTATTATAAGCCGTAAACTGCTCTTGCTAATTCTTCACCATCGAATTCAATGTACATTTTGTGCCTTTAATGTACCGATCTTTTCATGAGTGCAATTAAATAATTCACAAATTATTCCCCAGCATTTCGCCTGGACCAGCGTTCCGAACTCCTGGCGAGAAGAAATGAAACGCCGAGTTAATCACATGGAAGCCACGTGCCGTAAGACAAATAGCTCGCTAGACGGCAGCACTGCAATAAAAGGGCCGTTTACTCACGTGATGTACGTAGACGACAGACACCGCTTGATTTTGTGCGCAATGCCTAAGGTCGGTTGTACAAACTCCAAACGCCTGCTCTATGCCTTGACTGGCAATGTACATAAGGTGAATTACTTTAAATTTGGAGATAAAAGAGGTAACTTGGTCACCAGATACAGGAAATATCTACCAAGATTGGAGCATTTTTCACCGTTCGGTGTTCAGTTTCGACTAAAAACATACTTAAAAGTCATAATAGTGCGCCACCCATTAGAACGCATTGTATCAGCCTACAGAGACAAGGTTGAGGGTGTCACTAATGACATCTTATATCCCCAAACTGCCAAAAAGATTGCGAAAATGTTCGAGGTGAACCCATCTCCTGAAATGTTATCAGGGAAAGAAGGAGTTTCGTTCCCGGCCTTTGTGAAGTATCTTTCATCTCTGGACCCGAAAAAATACTATGACGGCCATTTTGAAAATTATAATCGATTGTGCAGTCCGTGTGAGGTTCACTATGACGTCATAATAAGGTGGGAAACACTAAGTCGTGACGTCAAACTGATGCTGGAGTTACTAGGGGTCGCGGACATGTTCGACTACCCATCATCACAAGGCCGGCAACATTCCACAGAAATCTGGAAGAAGTATTTTACCAATGTCACCCGCGAAGATATTAGAAAACTGTGGCGGCATTATGATCTCGATGCGCGCCTCTTTAATTATACTCTAAATTGGCTTTAGTCAAGGGAGTCTGCATTGGATCTGGAATAGTTAGTGTCATGTAGTTGTGTTTATTTCAATCCTTTCAAAGCTCAATCTATTGGTATTTGGGGATGTATGCCCGAAACCCGAAATCCACTATGCTAGGCCTTCCTCCTTTAGCAACCATTTTTACACTTCAATGTTCGTTTGACTCCTGGTTTTCTAGTAATGCCTTTTCAAGGCAGCAGTGAAAGACTGTATTACTCCAAACTACGCTGTTGTGGCTTCAAGTTGATATTGTAAATGTAAATATTACATGTGTATCACGGGGAAGCATACGGAAAAATACGGGTGATACAAATGTTTCACCGCAGATAAGTTTATATGGTTGGCATCAATAATTAAAAGACAGGAGTGGAGAATGCGGTGGAAAATTACAGTCATTCAGGCTCTTCAGGTGGTTTTGCCACCCTCCCCCCTCCTCCCGGGAGAAATATTCAGTCTAATATAAGCTTGTATCCAAGATTTGTCGACAAATTATATAGCATTAAGAAAACGACATTGAAAGACATTTTTAATTTCAAAATGATGATTAAATTTACATATACTAGGATAATAATGCACTGCAGCATAAACGTCCTTCTTAGAACCACGTAAACTTACATGTATCATTCTAACTGTATTCCGATGGCACCAATTTGTTCAATTGATCATAACAAATATGCCTCAACCAGTATCTCTCTGCACGAGGGTTCGTGAAACAATTAATTAATTGTTTGTTTGTTTGTTCGTTTGTTTATTAATCTAAGAAAGTTGTTTTGGGGAATTTAAGATGTGCTTAATAGGGAAAAATGCCATTTCCAATAAAATCTTCAGTGGATGGGCCCCGATGGCAATAATGAAAAAAAGGGCCTTACTCATTCGCGTGGTACTTTGCTGCCGTGTGACAGTGAATAAAATGTATAATATACTAGTATTTACCTTAGTAGAAATATTCCATTTTATAAAAATAGAAACAACAAGTAGTTCAGAGTGACATCATGTCAGCTATTGTTTGCAATATTGTATTAGGTAGTGAGTAGGTTAACGCATATTCATGTCCCCTGCGTTTTCGACGTAAATCTAGAGATGAATCCATGTAAGTTCTTGGAGATCATCTGCAATTAGTTCGGATTTCCATATGACGTCACATTTTACCTCGTGGACTAATGCTCTGACGTCATTACCCATATACGTCACTAATGCCACTATAATCCTAGGAATAAATAAGCTTTTATAAATACATTAAGACAGTTTTAAAACGATATTCTTTCAAATACAATTCAGTCATTAACCAAAGAAAAAACACATGGTTGTCCCCTGACAACTGTCTGAGTGATAAGCTCACAAAAAAGGAAGCTCACAAAAAGGGAAAGTGCAACTATTCCCAGATGCGTCTGGTCTTCAAAATTGTTCGGAATGGCTATTTTTAACCTGCCATACTAAACACACGGGACGCAGAGTATGTGATGAATTGGAAAAGGTTTGAAGGAAATGTCAAAATACTTTTCAACAACAATGCCTTAATAGTACACACGTCTGATCGGGTCTCTGGGGAGGGGGGGGGGAGGGGGGATACTCACTTCAAAGTGGTCTGAAAGGAAACACTGTATAGAGAAATGTTTGGGAGGGGGTAGCTGTTGAAGATACCCATACAAGCGGTCAATTGAACCTCCTGTGCTAGTCAACTATACACTGACTGAAGAGAAGGTACATGTAAGACACTTGTTCTGAACTTAGAAAAAGGTAAATGATAACAATTAATAAATATTGATAAAGACTAATAAATCCTAAAAAAAATTAGGAGCCAATTCCATGTACCCGTTGCTGCCCATGAGCGTAAATATCTAAGCTCTGTATATATACAGTTTTATACTATACACACAGTGGGCAATAGAAGTGTCACCCCCTGAATCAGAGTAATCAAAGTTATAATGCCTGGGCTCCGCATCTCGAAAGGTTCGCTATGTTGCGCACGTGAGCAAGTGTCTCGATTCCATAACCGATTCTATTTCGAGATACGTGGCCATGGAATCGAGACGCTTGCTAATGTGCGCAAGTGTCTCGATTCCATGGCCCCGTGGACTTGTACCATGGACTTGTATTGTTGGTCTTTTGGTGAAATTTGATGTTAATAAAATGATACCAGGAGCATATCATTCCACAGTCATTTATCTCCCCCAAAGTATTGATTAAGTAGGGGTGACACTTCTATTGTCCAGTGTGTGTACGTCATTAGAATAACTTTATCTTTAAAAGTACAACGATAAGAATCGCGGTTGGACACCTAACTAATATCTAATATCATATTATCGTATTATAACAGCAGTGGCTCTTGAAGGAAGATTTTATAAAATTCAAAACCAATATAATAATAATAATAATAATAATAATAATAATAATAATAATAATAATAATAATAATAGATTATTATTATCAATAGCTTATTATTTTTTGTTAAAACACATTACAGCATATAATATGGTGACTTAGGCAAATCTTAATACATGTATATTTTTCTGAAAAACACCAGTTAAGATTTGCACCTACTGCCCTAAAGTATCGTACTGCTTGCGTCAAGTGTTCATTTTACTGTATCATCAAAGATCGGTGCGTCACTCCATTGTGTAGCTAGCAGCATTCCTAATTTATGCACCATTCCACCACTCTAATTAGGCTGAGGATAGACTTGAAGTTTGATGGATGTTACGCTGAATTGGGCAGCACAAATGGAGACAGAAATCGTTATTACTTAAAGACGTGTTTTCTCTGCTTGCTTGGGGCTTGAGGAGCACTTTGGCGCGAATACACAATGTGTCTGGCATAGGAGCGTGTGAAGATGTGTATCTTTGTGAGGGTTTGAAGGCTCATAGAGGCCGTGCTACATGTAAATGTTATTATGTAACTGAGTTTAGAGTGGTCGTCAAATTATTACAAGCGTTGTCTGTCTGTCTGTTCGTCTCTGTCCTAGTCTGTCTGTCTCATTAATGTATTTCATTGATTTTATTTCCTCTTTTTGTCTTCGCGTGCTGTGGGCAGCGATCCCCGGGGTAAATTCAGGTTCTCTGCTTAACCAAAGGTACTAGTAATTTTACCGGTATACTATAACTTTATAATAATTTCTTACCAGAAACCCACTTTTAATCATGCCAGTACACTCTCAGTAGCCATTGGGAGGCCAAAGACTCCCTTGTGGCTTAAAACAGCAGCGCCCACATAGACTGCCTTGTCACCAAGGGCCGTAATTCAATATGTACTGCCCGGTAATACTTGGAAACCAAGTAGAGCAAACCAAATTAAAACCGCTGCCAAGTCGCCTTCATTTCCGCTCTACGGTCCATATTACGCCTTTATTTAATCCTAACTCAAGGTAAACGCCTGCTTCAAAATGCACAGCGGGTTATCATCTTGTAAGACCAATAAAATCGAATCAAATCAAGAGTTCACTCCTAGAGTAAATGAAACCGGAAGTAAGCATATAACTTCCGGCAAACGAGTTCATGACATAGGAATATCCATAAAGGCATAAGGCACAATTCAAATGAGGATCGATTACACGAAAAGAACTTTGGGCCGAATTATGGTCTAATCAATAAACCCCACGTTTTCCGCTTCATTTCACAAAGAGTACGATGTAATTCAGTAGAATAAGGAGTTGAGCATCAGCCCTGTCTTCCTCCTTTTGGAATGGTTGCAATATCCCTTCTAAGCACACTACAAGTGCCGATTGGTCATGGGTCAATTTAGACTGAAACTTCGATCTAACCTTCGATCTTTAGTCATGTTGTGATACAGCCCCTGAGTTTATAGTTAAGTCTTATCCTGGTCCGATTTAGTCCTGGTGTGAACAAGTCTACTGCTGCAGCTGTTAATAATATATTCATTTTATGATCATTGCTCCGGTCACAACAGAGCAAAAAAAAAAAAAAAGGTGGACACGTGACCTTGAAATGTCTTAAATGACTAATAAATTATCGCGATCGTCCATGTCGATCACGCCTGGCCGTTTGGGGTTAAGCTCTGATTGTGATGAATGACCACAATTTATTGACCACTCTTTACCATTATTCTTAAGCATTTCTTTGTGAATATTCTGTTTCTTTTTACTGGTTTCTTTATTAGTCTGTCGGGTTATTTTGATCAAAATAACTGTGCATCCGTTTGGCTTAAAGTTCGATTGGCTTTCATCTCATTATTTGTAAGTATTTCTCGATCTGTAGGTGTCCTTTAATCTCATTATATATAATCATCGCTCTTAAACAATCAATCGCTATGAAACACTTCCCGTACATCAAAAAGAGCACGTCCTCATCTAATGACTTTTTTAAAACCGTTTATCTTCACCATCAAAATATATCAGTAACATAAGTGTACGTGGTGCCGCTTTATTCTCCACTCTAGGAATGGGAGTCATTAAACCATCCTTTTGGCTTCTCATTTCCAGTAATTCTTTCCTTTAAGTAGAAGCAGGTCGCGCCATGAATAAAACATGACGTCGAAATGAGTGCACCATTAATAAAAAGTTCGGGCACCACGACAAGCGAAAGATTGAAAACAGATAAATTATTAATTATGGGTTACTTGGAAAATAATAAGTTGTGTCAATACGCTGATGAGTAAGCAAACTAATAGTCCTTTTATATGTATGGGCAATTCGAAATGAGTGAGTTCTTCTGAATTAATAAGAAGTGCATTTGAAAAACAAGTGTTTGCCTATATAATAAATGTGAAATACGTGTATAAAAAAAAAAGAAACACATTCGGGTTGTTGTGTAATTGAAGATACATCACACATTTAAAAAAACTGCAGAGACTACAAAATTGGCCGTAGGACTGATCGGCTATTGGAAAGACACACTGTTATATCAAAAATGAAACTAGAACGACGAACCCTTTTGGTTATTTATTAGTTATTATTATTATTATTATTTATTTATTTATTTATTTATTTATTTATTTATTTATTTATTTATTTATTTATTTTTTTGGCAAAATTGTGCAGAATGGGAGGTGAACTTTTTCTTACGTTTCTTTGTTTTCTTTCTCATTAGGAAAAAACTACCGGTCATTGATCCCTTTTAACCAACTTTATGCAACAAGAATTTCTTATCGCTTTCTAAATCAACATAACCGAGAAACCTAGCCAAGTGTGCAATTTCTTCCTCGGGAGACGCGGTGCCACATCCAATTTCAATTTTAGCCTGCCTGCAGGTGTGCTTTACATAATGTAATCTGAAACTGAATTGCTTGCAAAGCATGTCATTTCCTTGCACTCTAGCTCATCCGGGACCTTCATTACAAAGTCCCTCGACACCACCGCCATCTATATTTGTTTTCATTCTATGAATTCCCATACACTTGAGTTTTGAGTGATAATTTTGGGGATTGTTTTTTTTTTCCTTGTCCTTTCAGAGGTATTTCATGTATTAGTATGCATTATCAGTGCAAACGTTTGTGACATGCATTTTTTACAATCAAGTATCAAATTCCACATCCCGCGCGTGTCTCCACAATTAGATATTATTATTATAGTTTCATCTAGGAAAAGTTACACGTGGTTGGCAAATCGGTAAACGGGGTTCACCGCCGCAGCAGACGCGCCTCCAAACCGACGCACGTACACTTGTGTGTGCGTACACGTTAATTGTGCTGAATACCGAATTCACGTTCATCAGTTTCTTATAGGCTAGTTCCGATAGCATTGGGCCAGGCAATTTAACACATTGTTTACCCTTCGCTTCAGGGTCTAGATGAACACTTTTCTTTTTACTGGTTGAAGATGGCAGTAAAGGCAGAACTAGTCAATTTCGACCTCTCTGGGTGACCTGTAGTACGCTGGAGTCACGAGAGTAATCACGACATTATCTGAACTGCACCCATTCGACTGATAAATGACTTTGCTGGTTCACTAGAACGAGGTTAATCTGCTTGGTGTAATTTGTCTGAAGTGTGTACAAGCATGGTAGGGGAATAGAAAGGGTTTCGTCGTGTTGCACTGGCGGAACTACAGGACAGAGTCGGTGGTACAATGTACATGTACTTTTTCAGTAGAACCCCCCTCGCGATATAAGTCATATAACTAATATGATGGACCTTGAAGTTTCCATGTTGTGCAGACATGCAGTGACTTCTGTGTATCATTTTCAAGTGAATTAATTTTGCAATTTACTTACCACTTTTTTCTGTTTTCACAAGATATTTCAGGTTCGTGATAGTTGATTGAGAGTTGATTGAAAATTTCCATTAATCTCATTGTTTCAAATGGGCTTAAAGCTTCTTGTAAAAACATCTAAAATGTAATATTCACATTCTTATTCTATTCCTTGGGACATGAAAAGAAAAAGAAAACACTGTTGTGGTATGGGGTTCTATTTAATGGGTAATTTACATTACTATGCCGTGGGTCAAAGTCGCATGAATAGGCTTTGGCTGCATATAGATATTTGAGATGACCAAAGAAAATTAGAATGACAGCAAAACAGATATCCGCGGTCAATGAAAGGGCATAACGAATGCAAGTGCGGGATGTCATTACAAGTGTCATGTAACCGCAAGTCTGGAAGGTTGGTTCCATATTTTCCCTTTATTTGTCCCCGTTATTTTCTGTCATTTGGAGTTAAAGATCTACATGTTTGCTACACAAGAGAGAGAGAGCGAGCGAGCGAGCGAGCGAGCGAGAGAGAGAGAGAGAGAAAGAGAGAGAGAGAGTTACGTCAGTCCAATATTCCCTCCGTCGAATCTTAATGAAACAGCCGTCAAAAAACTTATGAAAAATGATGCATCTGCAAATGGCTGCTGCGACTTGATGAGGAATGGCAATGATTGCGCTGTAAAAATGATCTACGAATAGCACAAAACGAGAAGACAAAAGCAATTTTAGTGGATTTTAGAGAAACGGAAATGGTTTCCAAGAAAAGATATTAATTCTATTTTGTTACAGTTGATGTTCGACTCGTTTGTCTATCTAATCATGAAACATTATTTCAGAGAACACACGTTTTGCTAATGACAGAGACAAAAACGCCATTAAGAAGAATACAAAATCACATACATCTTTATGTCTTCTGCAAAAACGTTAAGCACATAAGGTGACGTACTTAGGTTGACAAGAAGTGCGCTTTCTGTTACTATATACACATTCAATATATTTGAATCCATACACAGACCAAGAGGCGTAAGATATTCGGATATAAAACACACGAGGTTTCGGTAATAAAATAAGCGATGCTTAAATTAATAACCGTTTTCCATGCAACGGAACACATAAGCGAAGCAGCCAAAAATTTATCAATTTTCCATTATCTAATATAACGGTATCAAATTGTAAATTCCCCTATGACATTAGAAAAAATAAAACGCTGAGAACATTCCTTACAAAAACGGAGAACATTAATCGCTTTAGCCACAAGGACACCGAATCATCTATCATTTACCAGGTCAAAAAGCTATCAACAGGAACTTAATTAAGTAATCAATAAAGCCATCGGTGGAAAAGAAGTCATTGACCAGTTATTTTCACTAAAGGTCACCAATCAAGGTGAGATAAATGCAAAGCGACACTATAATAGAATGAGAGAGGTATTGGCAATAACGTAATTAGAAAACGTAAGCGTGAAAAGAGAAATCGAATGTGATGATCAATTTGCTGCAATACAATACTGTAAAAAAGCTGCCAAAAACTCATACTGATGACTATTTAAGTGGATAAAGTGCTAAGCAACAGAGGTGTGGACAATTACAATTGTCATCATGTTGGCACGTACATTTGTGTTAAATACATTGAAATTTCATTATGCACAAATACATAGAAACAATCACTGAGTCAAATTAATATTTGACCAAAACTTGGTCCAAAAAGTAACGAAGAATAGTACATGTATGAGCAAGACCTACAAAGCAAATGCTCATCCTATTGAAACTAGATTTAAATGTATTTCAGATCTTTTGGCTTATATAATATCTATCTATCTATTTATTTATTTGTCGATTAAGAATAATTTGGCTAACAGCCATTTGACCCACTGTTCCGTAAATAAGAGTAAACACAGGGCCAAATTTCTTAAATAAACCTCGAAATCTATAATAATTCCATTAAACCTGAGTGTCCTTACTTGGTTTCGCTGAAATAATAAATTTGCGTGGAATTATTTGATATCAAATGCCAAAATGCTAATAAAACTCCTTGAAGCCACCGTTTTATCTAACTGTCAGTTTGCTAAGGCTCTCAGGCGACACGACAAAACAAATGTTTATTTTGCCAGCTCAGGTGTTGAAAACATCCTATGTAAGCGTGAAATATCGCCTTTAACGGCAAAATAAGAGTTAGAGTTGATGTTGACTCTGTACACTTTATTCGCTTATTGTTAATGTCGCATTCTCAGCCATTGCAGCAAGAGAAAAGAGGTATTACTGCATGTTGCTGACAATAAATACAGGAGAAAAGGGGATATTTTTGCTGACATTGGAAACGCACCACCACACTCAGGTGTGAAAAGTTAATCAGGCCTGTAGCTAGCAATTTTAAGAGGGGGGGGGGGGCGCAGAAATGTAGACCTCTCACCATGTACCTACACCAAATTTTACCAAAAACGGATTGTTTTCCGGCAAAAAGGGCGGTTGCCGTTAGACCCCCCCTGAACCTCTCTGGCTTTGGGCCTGTCATTTTATTGAGGTGCATAAATAACGCACTGGTGTTTTGTTACAATAATCCCCCTCCCCTTTCCGGTTACTTGCGAGCCTAAGTAAAGAGAGAGATAAGGGCTACCTGTCTGTGCTTGACCGTCTGCTTAAGATGGTCACCATACGAAGTCTTAGATGGACAACTGTACCTTCCCCTCCACCCCCCCAACACACACACACACACACACACACACACACACACACACACACACGCACACACACGCAAAGCATTCCAACTACGTTTAGCACTTCAAAACATTTTGTTTATATATAGTCACCATCCGCTAAAACCTCCCTTGTAAAGCTCTAAGCTGGGTCAAAGAATGACAACGAAAGACTGCGATTTGTGCATTTGATATTGGTATAAAAGTCGCGTAACATTGGAGGAGGTGATGAAATACCTTTACTATTGATAATGATGCGTAGTGTGATTTACAATTTTAAAGGAAAAATTAATAAATGGCTTTTGCCCATGTTGGTAAAACAGATACTGAATACTGTCGAATGTCTTCCATGGTTGTTGTCTATTTGTCACATTCGCCCTCAAGCAAATACCGTATGCGTTGCTTTAAGTAAAGTTTAAGAAGTTCGAACGTGTGCAATTACTGGTAGAGCAATATTTACTACACTACCAGCCAAACCGCATTGCATCCATGACACTTCCAACAGGAAGTGGACAGCCACGCGCAACGACAGGGTACAAAAGGAGTGACAGAAGGAAAGGTGTACGAGAGATGGGAGGAATACGCCAAAGGAGAATCAAACAAGCAGTCAGACCCGTCCAAAATTCTAACTCCATGAAACCACAGAATCAATTTGTTGTTGCACAATAAAATGTCTTTCAAAATGGCGCCATATATCAGCGGAACGTTATAAGCGTTGACTGGGTTATGAAGTCATTGCCACCGGAAACGACAGCGCGAAGTGTTAAGTGCCTAGTTGTCTTCGGGGTAATTTCCACAAAGTGAGCTCTCATATTTCTGCCGGTGATAGATCTATGTTATTATCGTTGTCAGTGATCCAGGACCAGGAAGATTTTCTTTGAATATTGGATTGGCAGAGCAAACGCAAATATATCTGACAAAACTTTTCGCTGATGAACAAGCAAGCACGAATCCTTAAGCGCATGTTCCAATGTTCTTGTTTAAAATTCACAGGGCTTTTTTCTTTAATTTATTCAATTTTTATCTTTGAGATGAAGTGTGTTTCAAAGACATCACTTAAAAGTGCCTTTCTCATTACTTCATTGTTAATTTTGTCTTAAAACAGGGAAAGCGTGAATCACAAACGGAAGACCTGATAACGATGAGTGATTGGATTCGTACAAAAGTCATAGAAAACAGGTGCAAGAAAGGAGGTATTTCCAGACGACTCTCTTTACCCCAGTGCATATCAGCTCTTAATATCCATGCCTCTGCAACTCGGATAAGTATTTGAAGAAAATATCTAATTATCATTTGCCTTAAGACGCACCTCTGTAGTGCGAGATTTATCCATTCCCCAAGTAAATAAAGTAAGACTTTTGACGCACCAAATTCTATATATTGTCTAAATATGCAACCCTGATCGTATTTATGTCTGATATGAAATTCATGAATTCGCGCTAAATTTGCAGTCAGAGCACATAGCAACAAACCGTTATAGACAGGCCACTAACATTAGTCAAAACAAATGCACAGCCATCTACGGAACCATTGTTGCAAACGTCAGCCAAGCCCATTCAATATTCAACGCAGTCAACCACTAATTGTTTTAGCAAATATGTCTTACCTCCTAAATAGCCATCATTTGAACATAAAACAATGTTCCCGGATTTTATGTCTTGTTGAATCATCTGTTTCTGTCCGATGGAATAAAAATGAGGTGAAATACAATGCAAGGCTGGATGTGCTATCACAAATTATTAACCCGCATATCGATCAAGTGAAATGGCAGCCCTGCTAAAGAAACGAAGCGGTAAAGTTTGCAGCCAAACCAACGGGATTGCACAGTGGTTCTGTAACTGAGAGAGAGAGAGAGAGAGAGAGAGAGAGGAAGAGAAAGCTCAGCGTACGGGAAAGCTCGGCTAAAATAAAAATATCTCATAGAAAGGATATCATATTTCCGTAAACTCGTTTATATTTATTGTCTTGAAGACGTTGTTAAGATTCTCAATCACATAAAGTACATTGTATAGACTTTCTTTTCCAGCAATTTAGAAGCAAAAATCTAGTAGATTCTACCGAAAAGCATGAAGTAGGCTCCAACGCCATAACAACAACGCCCATTCTTCCGAATATTTAATAAGGAGCTGTTCTTGAAATATTTTCTTAAAAGATGCAGCATTGCTGTAAGTAACTGTGACACGTGACCCAGGAGAATATTTCAGAAGTCACCGAAAGTGAACGCAGTTTTTCACGAAACTACTTTACTGGCAATAATTGGACCTGAGTGGTGGGGTCTATTTCACAAAGGAAATTTATCCCAAAATGTGATCTTAGCATTGAAACAAGCAAGGATTTGGTATGTAAAATAGCTCATGATTATAAGAGCAATAGTCCAAAGTGAGGAAATATTGTGCCTCTTTCATAACAAAACAGTCACAGCTTATGTTTCTCCCAAATACCTATGTTGGACCCAACGTAAATGGGTCGAATAACTAAGCCACAGAAAAAAGATTATTGCTATTAATTTTTCACATAAAAGACATGGCGTAAGTTTCACACCAACACCTATTTTTACGTGGACCACTAGAAAGCCAACCCTAACTACAGCAGACGGCATTTTTTGTCTGAATGCCTAGACTAATTTTTTGGATTAAAGCTCTCTTTGTGAGACAGACCCTAGCTCTAAGATGTAAAGAAAAGAGCCCCATACGTTATCGAAGAGAGCATTACAGTCCATCATTTGTAAAGAAATTTTCTGATTGCTCACAACATTAGGACCTAATCAGAGATACGGCTCCGTTCTGCTCCTTAGAGAAATTAGCGGCTTCAGTTGAAATGGAACAGAAACGACAGGCATATTCAGTCGAAACTCTGTTATATCGCGACTGCTACCGCTTGGAGAATAATTTTTACGGACTCTCGAGCACTCTCCTCAGAGATGGAGCTCTGGCCAATCTTCATTGCCAAAATAGGGCCCATGCATATGCATTAGCGTTAAATAATTTTTAATAATGTCTTTTGATACATGCGGTAAGAGTGGATCAGGATTCGTCCTCCAAACGGAGTAACACGGGCTTAGGTATATGACACTTCCAATTAAGTCACATCCATACTGATACGCTTTCTACCCTGGCGATTTCATGCAAGACATAAAGCAAACGCTAGATTCATATGTCTGAACTGTCTATTTTTTCAGACTTTTTTATAGAGGCACATAAAACTAATTGTGAACGAGTGCAAACATTGACTTTTAAATGCACTTCTGTCTGCACACTACACTTATTTACAACATGAAACAAGGACATTGTGAAGACTTTCAAATAAGATAACGCAATCATTTTCTCATATTTTGAGGGCAATGACATTTTATGCATAGCTGCTCCGTGTGCCAGAAGACATCAATCTGCAGGCATTGGCCGCACCACGCAAACTAGGTGACAGTGTTGCGTATTGCACCCAGTTGCCTTTTACCGGCTCTTTCTTTACCATTGGTCGCATTCAGAACAGTGTACTAACTAGTCCAAGGGTTAAATATGGCCGACCCACTTGAAAACTTCCCCACGGAGAATCTATTCAGTGTTTATTAGCTGATTCTAGACTGCAAGCTTTGACGTGGGCTGCCATATTTGGTCCTCGGACTAGTGATTCCTATGTTCTGAATGTACATTGTATTTGTCGTACATTGTATTTGTTTGAATGTAAAACATTCAGTAATTGAGTTGGCAAAGAAGTTTACATACAGACAAACCGAATATGTAAGGACGTCATGATTGATACAGCGACGGTCCGGATTCTTTCTGATATCCCTTATATCTTATATCTCCCCTGATATCTCCTCATTGTCCCCATCCCTAAATCTACAAATATCCCTTATTCTCCACCTGCTTATCTATCCCTAGTTACACAATTGTCTTGTTAAATTTCCTTTTATTATTTTTTTACTTATTGCCCTTCTGTCCCTGTAGTTTCAAATTAATGAAAAACTAAATGTTTGCACATTGGGAGATGACATTTCTAAGTCACGTTGGGTAATTGTCAGTGCTGCCGAATCAATTTGTTTCAGATTTTTGCTTCGAAATTTTGACTGTCGTTACCTCTTTGTAGTGGAGGTGTCATGACTCTAACATTGCCTGACAAACAAAACGCTTGCAAAATTCACTATCTTCCTTGCTAGCGTCTTCGTTTCCATGTTACTAATGGCACTGCCTCGAAAAGTGTCGTTTCCAGTCATGAAGACGTGACAGATGGTTTGAACTCGAAACGCATTAACCTGACCCCTTTCAGAGCTCCTACTATGTTTGTACGATGTCATGCACGTTGAGGACACAGTGAACAATTATATTAATCTACACATTTTGAAAGACATGAACGGGAATTCATCTTTGTAACCAGAAGCAAAAAACATTTGCATTTACATATTTTGGAACGCATGAACGGGGATTCATCTTTGTAACCAGCAGCAAAAAATCAAGTTTGCACTTCCAATGATGTTGGAAAGCATTAGCGTAATGCGATAAGCACACCTGAGCATTAAGGTCATTACGTCCGGAACACAGGTGGTTGGAATTAATGAGGCAAAGGGCGGATTTTGACTGCAAATCGAAGAAAGACGAGAACAATTTGTCTTTGTGATGGTATGGATGCGATTGTTTATCGACCATCTTACTAGTTTTACTGTGGTGCGGAGGAGGAGAGAGAGATAGACGACAGATATGACCCATATCTCGCTGGTTGCCAAACGATCATTTAGCAGAAATAACCTGCCCGGGCCAATATTGACAACAAAATGGATGCCTGGAATCATGTCTCTTCACCTTGCTTGACTGCGCATGCGTTAATGTGAACGTTGACAATAGCTATTCCCCTGCATGAACAAAAATAGCGCCAACAAAAGGCAATGAAAAAGTTATTTCAAATGCTATATTTCAGAGGCACCCGTTTTTAGAATCGTTTCCCACAAGCTTTCCCGTCTGTAACACGTACGTAACAATTTTCTAGCCTGAAACAAAATTGACCTAATACATATTTAATTCTATTCTTATACTTGGGCACAGCACTATTTCTAAAAATGAAACCGAAGGCACATTCAATTAACTGCAATTGACGAATGGAAAATTGAATGTATGATTCTATCGTTATTGAATAATCGCTGTATGATGACCTATACTTGGTGGCGATCCATCACTTATGGCTAAGGACGGACATTAATGGCAAGATACAGAGCATATAATGATGCGTTATCCACGATTCTCTTTCCACAGCTCGGGTTACAAACCCCCAAGACGGGCAATGCTCCTTTAATTATAGAGTTGATTATCGAATTGATTATGGAACCATAATCAAGGATATATGATGTCCATTTTGAAATATGCATTTTTTAGTCACATTTAAGCCACAATTACGACAAATGCCACTTTTTTGTTGAAAGGTACGGTCAGCCGTGTATAAGTCGTCTTATGTAAAAACAGCATTTATGTAAAAAAAAAGGCCACTTTCGTAATTGACAGTCTACGGTCTGTCAAAATTCACTAAAAATTAGTTTTCCCCAACCGTTTTATTAGATAAGTCATATTTTGTTGATAAAGACACAAAAATACTGAAATTTCCTGGAATTTTTTCAATCAAATTAGTAATGGACTGCCTACGGCCTGTCCAAATTCACTTAAAATTAGTTATGTTTTTCCCAACCGTTTATTAGTTGAGGCATATTTTGTTGATAAAGGTACAAAATTGCTAAAATGTCCTGGATTCCTGGAAAAATCAATCATGGAGGGGCTGGAGCTTCCATACATAGGCCTACGCACATTTAAAAAAAAATCAATCTATGAAACCCATCTCAGCCACCATGTTTTGAAATACCCCCCCCCTTCCAAAAGAAATTTTTAAAAATCCGGAGTACATTTTAAGCGCACATAGCCCAGTGTTACCCCCCCCCCCCCAACCCCGTTACCTTTGCCGCCCAACAATCAATACTTATTCCCAGGCAAAACACAGAAAGAGGAGAAAGAAATTAATTCATTACACAAAATGCCCAGAATGATCAACTACGTGGCTTTTTGAACCGTTGATTAAATTAGACTGTTAAACGAAGGCGGCAGGTGTTCTAAAATAGAGCGTCATCAATTTTCAACCTTCGGGAACAAGTGTCCATTCAAATGTACATGGCCGCATAAAGCACAAACAAATGACGGTACCTTACCTTTTAGAGCACGATGTAGTGTTTGGCTATTACATGCCAAATTCTGATACAATAACCACAATGTATCCATCACCTAGTCTTGGAGTGGCATCTGGTGGCATGTGAGGCTTTGTGAACTAGTCTCTTAAATAAAACTTTCGAAATTTTAAAAGCTACTAGTTGAAATTAGTCTGCCAAATGGTGAGGTCAAAATACAGGCTCTACCCCATCCTGATATATTCAATGTCTCAAGAACAGGGAACATGTGTGAACAATCAGCAAAATATGGTACACCCCGTCAAAAGATAAACAGCACCTGTGGCAATACCCTGCGAAAATTTATCTCATTTAACGTTCACTTACGGTTCTCAATCTCAATCATTCTGTGTATTTTTTTTTACAGTTCTAATGTTGTTATGTAATGTTCGAGAACAGTTTTTGGAAAGTCCTTCAGAATGTCCTAGAACAGATTTAAAACATTTTTCATTAAAAGAGAAGAACATTATGTTCTAGGACAGATTGAGAACCGTAAGTGAGCGTTAAATGAGACAAATTTTGCAGGGTATGTAATTTATAACAAAATTCAAGAGGGGAGGATCAAATCACAGAGGCGTGATACCACGACCATTTTCAGGAAGTAATTGCAAAAAAATATCTTATTCCTCTCGCGTGTTTTGCTGCCAATTGCTTGCAAATGTTATGGATTATCATTCACAATCATTTCTATTGGCTTCCTTCTCGCGCACCAAGGGTGTTTTAGGATTTAGAAGGTATTATATCAAAGTGACAGATATTCCTACTGCTAACATCTTGTTTTTGTATGATTGGAAGTATGTTTTCAGTGTTGTCATTCGCCGGTAGATGGCGCGCAGACCAAGTATGTGCCCTAGCTGTCATAATAGCAAATGGCAAATAAAATATACCTGGTCAGGCAGTTGAAAAACACCCAAGGACTGTGAAGCAAGAAACGTGCTACTACCACGTTTTTTTTTTCACGAGAAATATCCAGTTTGATGTTATTATATTGCTGCGTTTTCTAATTGACTAATTTTGACTACTTTTTCCCACGGACCTTTTCAGGGACACATCCTACTTATCTTCAAGTCTCTAACCTCGATGCCGTTTGTTTTTTCATTATAGTGTAAATGCTGTTTCTTTTAACATACATATATTTTGCAGAAATGCAGTCCTCCCCCCCCCACACAAAAACACACCGCACACGCACGCACACACGCGCGCGCGCGCACACACACACACACACACACACACACACACACACACACACACACACGGGGAATTGTGCTTTTTCAAAAAGACCAAAAGAAGTTGAGAGAATACTGATACCGCTTCAAGTTATAACTGGTTCAATATTTTGCACAGAGCGAATTTGATTTCTCTGGGGTACAGCGTTCAAATTTGACTCCAAGGGGCAAAGGCAGAGCCCCGACCTGGACGATACTAATAACATGGTTATATGAAGTGACAGTTGTCTCTATCTCACTTGACCTTTACAGGTGACGTTGACATCTCTTTGACACTCTTTGACACTAAATGATCCCTGGCGATTATTCAAAATGACAGGAACAACCCCCGGGCAATCCTAACTTAATAACTGTAGCGCGAAACGTTGGACGTAACTGACAACATGCTTACTATAATCATTCATATAACACCGCCCTGGTAGACAGAAATCCCCCAGGACCGTACGAATTGATTTCTGTCAAAGTTTCGACTGTCGAATGCACTCAAAACGGCGTGGTGACATGACCGTTTAAAATGAACCCCCATGTTATCGTGTGATGAGTACATTTATATCAATAATGCATGGCTTATCATTTTACTGAATTTTGCAGACAGGTTAGTTTGAAACACTGAGCGGTCAATGAAACTGCCAGTGCCCATATGAAATAAAAATTGTTAAGTGTGAAGACATTTGGAATTGTTGCAAACTATTTATTTCGACTCTCTCTCCCTCTCTCTCTCTCTCTCTCTCTCTTACTTGCACAAAATAATCAATTCTCCTGTAACTGGTTGGCATCTGTATGGAGTGGTGAAGTGGCATTGGAAGCTGGTTTGGGTAATACCGGCTGCTGCTGCTGCTTGTCGTCCACTGACAGGTGACAGACTGACAGGCCAGGCAAACATGCTTGCTGGCACTTTTTCAATGGCAGATTCAGTAGGGGAGAGGGGAAACAGTGGATCACGTGAAACACCCTTCTAGTTCCGAAGGCACCTCCTTTCCTTTTTCTCTCTTTTTCCCACATTGTATAGAAAAAGACCCCCTTTGTGAACCCCCATAAACTAGAACTTTTAAGTTAAAACTCTTAAAACGTGCATTACTTCTTTTCTTTCATTTTCGTGCTTAGCTGAACGGGTGTGTGATGGTCTCCCCCCCCCCTCCCCCCCCCGCGACGTCATCCCCTCGATAGTATGCTGGTGGCTACAAACTACACTGTAGTAATAACCTTATTACCCCAGTGAAAATGGGATTTGTTCTGCAAATAGCTGTTGAATGTCATGCCATACTCGCTTTTTTTTTCTTTGCACAAACGTAACCTGAGGACAGTCATTTTGGGTGCATATTGCTGCAAATCGTGGCGTGGCGTGCGATGGTGTATGTGGAACGTATGGAGAGAAGAATTAGCCGCCAGCTTTGTGGAGAGCACTTTAGCATTGCAAAGCAACTTCTGAGTGTTAAGAACATAGGGTCTGTTTTTGGAGAGAATTACGAAGAGCATTGGTCTTAGTGTAGACTATGACAGATCTTAGACTACTAAGTTTATCATCGTTTTACAAAGTATCAAAAGGGCCGGTTGGCTCGTTTTATTTTGAGCAAATTGGGGTTTGCTTCAGCTTGGCAATTTTTGTGTCACGGGTGGCAATAGTCAGTTTAAGATGTCGACTGTATTCACCATGTATTTATTGCGAACCAATCGTAACAAGGTCGTCCTCACGTAGTCAGGTGTCTCAGCTTATAATAGCTGTCTACTTATTAGCTAAGCCCAACAAATTACGATGTTCTATATGTAACAGGTCTCAGGAGCGCTTCTATTATACATTGCATCGTGAAGCACGCTTTTCGAAATGAGACAATTGGAATATTCATAGAGAAATAACAATACGGAAGTTGATGTTTGATTAAAGTGATGCAATTTCACTTGATTTTAGCGAAGTAAATATTTTAATTTGATTCATTCATTTGGCACGATGTTGAATAAGATTATTAATACACAAAACTTTGGCATGCTTTTCCAATTTTAATTAAAATGCCTTTCCTCGAACTAGCAAAAGCAATGATTACCAATAGTTTCAAAAATTAGGCAATAAGTATCATGGGAAATACTTAGCAGGTATTATGCATTCTCGCTAACTTGCTGATTTTGTCAGGGGAAAGTCGATAGCATCATTTTGGCAGTAACGATAACCTGCTTGAAACATCTAGGGAAATGTTGGGTTTATCAGTTTGGCAGCCATGAGGACTGGTGGAAATATCTGGAGGGAGTATGCGATATTATTCCTTTGGCTGCTGGAATAAACTGGGATATATGCTGCAGATGGTATCAAACCGATGATGTTCATAGTTATACGACAAATGCCACGCAAAATGGAAGATATTATCTGCAATTCCCTCTGATATCAGGAAGTTCTAATATAGTATGCAGAATTTAAGTATGAGCCCTGTGGGAAAACATCCAATCTTCCTGTCTGGTGTAATGAAACCTCCCCACCCGTACTCTTGCCTTAAACAGAGGCTCAGCAGCAGAGGGGGGTAGGGGTTATCATTCAGTTTGGCATCTGGAGTAGGTCTTTACGTAACACAGATAGGGATGTGCGTTATTCAGGTGTTAAATCGTCCCATTGACAAATCCACAGGGTATGTTTGGGGAGAAACACGTTCCCGTTGATCATTTTAAAAAGCACAGGATAATTAAAATGTGATTAGAAATCTTAAAGTTGCGAGCACAAATCGCTCAAAGTCATTTTGTAAAGCAAGCCTTTGGTCGTCTCTGCAGTTTTTGCTCTATAACTAGAGTTGATGCATAAGATAAGATTTTATTTTCATCTCGGTTGAAGCAATTTAGTGAGCAGAAATGGGGGGGGGGGTGCTCTCGTGGGGTGAAGGGGGCAGCGGGTGCCCATAGGAACATAATTTGAGAGCAACTTGACTCTTGAAAAATGAATATTTCAGATTTTATTCATCTATAGATATTTGAATCCACCTATTTTGGTCCAGCTTAGCTCGACAATTTATATACTAAATTCACTTAGAGGTGGTAACATAGTTGCAGCAATGCGTTGCAAAAATAGACAAAATCAAATCAAATTCGTGGAAGATAGGAAATGATACATTTTCTACTCTTGTGAACTATTTAATCAAAACCATTAGCACAGAATGGCACTGGAATTTGAGTAAAGCCAGAAATAGCTCGATGCGGATTCGAGTGTTATTTAAGGCAAAGTCCCTTGCAGACAATGCTATTTGAAATGTAAATGTGATCGATTATTTTACATTAATCGTGCTCGCGGTTCTTTGCCAGAAATCATTAGTATGATGCGTACGTATTCGGTTGTTTTCGTTTTGTTACCTCGGCTGTTTCCGTACCAAAGTATGGTGCAAGAAATCAGGCGAGTTTCTCCTAAGGTCCTCTAATGAATGATCAGCTGTTTCTAAGTGATCGAAAAAATGTATGTGCTTGCATGCGTTTATGTAGAGACATACACTTGTCTCTCTAAATATCTTTATTACCCATATGAGCTAAATGTAGATTCTGAGAAGAATAAGCCAATTCAATCCCTTTCAATCTAAACGTGTGCTTGGCAACTGTTGAACATTTAAACTTAAATAATTCAAACGGTATTAAACACATTACAATATTGGGCGTGCATTAAGCTTTTGCCCGAGGTTTTTTCTCCTCTGAATTTTCAACCTTTCAATGCACGATTAGCTTAGATTAGAGAGATGTTAATACCCAAAGCCAAGAAAATAATTTTTGTCCTTGGAGGTTTCCTTTTAAAGATTCCATTGGCCTGTCAGTGTCATTAAATCATTACGCCGCTCCTGGTTTCTTATGATTTTCCTCCCAAGGCGAGATTTTCTAATAAGAAATTATCTCATTTACTTATTTGAGAATATCTTCACTTTGGTTGATGTGTCTGCCTAAATATTTCATATTTCAGTTGCGGACCAAGGTTTTGTTATGGAAAAATGAACCTCTTGCCAACAGTACTATTTTAATTGCATTTTTGAGCACTGTATCCTATCTTAACTATATTTACAATAAAATCTGCATTTTTTCTAACACACAATGCTAACTGTACTATGCTTTAATGCAGTATTTCTCAATTAAACAGTCTATGTACCTATTATCTTAATACTCCCATACCCCCGTACCTTAAAGTTGCACCTGATAGACTTAATTCGTTTGAAACCAACAATTTCTTTTTTAACCTTTGACCCATTAACTGCAGTTGTTCTGGAAGGTTGCCAATGAGCAACTTTGGGATACTCAAATAAATATTTATGCACAATTTTGAACGCTCATATTGTAAATATTCAGTTAATATCTTCATTATGTAATTTGTTATGTTGACTGTTTATTTTGCTGAATTACAGTGAACGTTACTCCAGTCATGCATATGTTCACTTTCTTATCAGAGACGATAAACCCAAACATGGCACATTATTGTTTAAAAGAAAAACACAAAACAAAATGAAAATGCAAATACAAATATAATTATATTTGAAAATATTAAAATATCCGAATAGCAAGCGATTATAAGAAATAATAAACATCTATAACTTCATTGTTTTTTATACTTGAGGACTGACTCTGAAAATAGCAGCTCTCTTCTATCCTGATATTGAGGGTAATGACAGCGACTCTTTTCCACCTCTTTCTCTCAGCGTATCGGCGCTTGGTAATGAGCATTGGCGTCACTCTGAAAATTTTGGGCTTTATTATCCCAATATACTAAGTAGACCTACCTGTTATTTGTGTCGGGGATCGTTTGGTTCAAAAGTAATGAACACTGTAGCCTTCTGATTGACGTGAACGCCCTGACGACTTTACTACGAGGATGGCTGTTTCGATTACGTCACAGTTCTGTGGGACTCACTAAATAAGTTCAATCTTGTGTTTAGGTCACAATATGACAATGTCCACCCATTCTATATAGAACCCCAGTGTCCTGGCATATGTTGTCCTATGGTGAAGATAATTACAGCCGAAGACGTTTCCTCTAGTGTTGTCTAACTAGGAACTTCTGCTGACACGTGCGCTGTACCAATCACTGTCCAGTTCTCATAGAAAAACTTAACTTTATTAGTGATATGAGCGAGATATCTTGAACCTGTCCCTTTAAATGTGCAACAGTGAGAGCTTTGAACGCCTAGCAAGGCATCGATTCATCTCGTCTGGTTGGCCTTAAATTAGATATTTCGTTCGGCACACAATACGGGTGGGCATGAACTACAATGTTGATTACCACAGAACAATTGCCTTGGGTTTTGACGGTTCCAGAAAACAAAGCTATCTTCAGCCAGTTATCTCTGCCGGGATATGTCACGCTCAGTCCAGCGCAGAAGTATGGATCCGATTGGTTTAGCACAAAACCATGAGATATTGGAATAAGTTTTATTGGGCATAGTGACAAAGCCGTGTTTTCTAAATATATGTAACAGTAGCTGAAGCCATTTAGTGTAAATAAATAAAACTTATCAAACTAAGAATTATTGGAATAAATTTTATTAGATATAGAGACAAAGTCGTGTTTTCTAGATATATGAAACAGTAGCTGAAACCATTTTAGTGTTAAAAAGCCTCTTTATTAAACCATGAATTCTTGGGATAAGTTTTATTAGGTATAGTGACAGGGTCGTGTTTCCTAAATATATACGAAACAGTAGCTGAAGCCAATTTAGTGTTAAAATGCTTCTCCATTAAACCATGAATTATTGGAATAAGTTTTATCAGGCATAGTGACTCAGTCGTGTTTTCTGAATATATGAAACAGTAGCTGAAACCATTTTAGTGTTAAAATGCTTCTTTATTAAACCATGAATTATTGGAATAAGTTTTATCAGGCATAGTGACAAAGCCGTGTTTTCTGAATATATGTAACAGTAGCTGAAGCCATTTAGTGTTAAAATAAAACTTATCAAACCAAGAATTATTGGAATAAGTTTTATTAGATATAGAGACAAAGTCGTGTTTTCTAGATATATGAAACAGTAGCTGAAACCATTTTAGTGTTAAAATGCTTCTTTATTAAACCATGAATTATTGGAATAAGTTTTATTAGGCAAAGTGGTAAAGTCGTGTTTCCTGAATGTATATGAAACAGTAGCTGAAACCATTTTAGTGTTAAAATGCCTCTTTATTAAACCATGAATTCTTGGAATAAGTTTTATTAGGCATAGTGGTAAAGTCGTGTTTCCTAAATGTATGAAATAGTAGCTGAAACCATTTTAGCTTCTTATTAAAGCACTGTGGATATGGGTACAAAAAATGACAATAAGCTGAAAAGGGGTCTGAAAAAGATAAAGTTAAAAGCCTTTCTTTTTATAGTGTTATTGCCGTTGCCAGACGTTTTGTCTTATTAGAGCAGACAACCAGGAAGAACCGATATGTTAAGGGTATTTTTTGTGTATTTAGATAAAGTAACTGGAAACAAAAACAATTCACGCTGGATAGGTCGCCAATGAAGTGTATGTAGCTTGATCGAGTCTGCCCAAACCATGTTCGATCTGTTAAAAAAATAGAAATGAAAAAACTTGCCTGCGGACCAGTTACATTTACAATACATCACTGGACGACAGTGGCAATGCCAGGGGAGTTACAACATAATTAGCACCATATTAATTTTTAATATTATTAATTAATAATTGATATGAGTCTTATGGTGGAAAATCTTTCTTGCAATATTTCCCTGGCACACGTTTGTTTTGCCTTGTGATATGATGCAGGAAAAAAAGACAGGTTGCAAATTGCATTGCGGTTGCAAAATGCGTCTTCGCGTTTTTCTTTGGTTGCAAATTGCGTTTGGTTGCACAATACGGTTTCAGCTCAGAATCTGGAGGCCAACAAATAGTAACCAATAAGCACTCACAAAGAAGACAATTGGTAAAAGGACGAATTAAAAGTATACTGTATACGTAAAGCTGTATCTCCGCTTATGAATCCATGCGTTTACAGCAAGGCAACTGACGTTAAACGAAGCAGTTCATAAAGTTTAATTCAATAATGGCCAAGCGACCCTTAATTCATCAAAGCTGAGAGGTTAACGTGCGTCGTCCATAAACAATACAAGTCAACAGAAATTACCTCACGTCACGCACTAACAAGAACTAACGGGGACCCTGGATTTTTCAATTGGAGTTTTTTTTCCCGAAATTGATCGTTAGAGTACGAATAGACAGCTATACAATAATGTTTGTAGGGTCAGCGCAGAGACTCAGCAAATCAACAAGATGGGCAAAATTGGAGAAATGTGTTTTGCGAAAATTGCGAAGAATAGAGCTACGGTAGAAAGAGGGACGTCTATGTTAATTGCGTGTTCACAGAGAGAGTAAAGAGAGAGGGCAGAAAAGGAAAATGAAAGAAAGCAAGTGAGTGTGGATTCAGAACGTTCAAAACAGCACAGAAGATGAGCAAAAAGATAACACGATTTAGCGATGAATTTCGGCTAATAATGTTTAAAGGAAATCTATTCGGACTTTCCCTTCCATTTATTAAGACCACCTGCCTGTGCACGTTCATTAGGAGTACTCTCTCTCAGAGGACGGTTTGTTGATGTAGTGCATGGAGTTGTTGTGCAAAAACCCTCGCTGGACAGAACAGAATCGTGCACAGATAGTGAATAGCCGGGGAAATAAATGTAAATATCTAGCGAAAAATTTCCCTCTGTGTTTAGGGATGTCTTTCAGCTGCAATCGTCTCTTGAACATTTAAAGTCTTGCGAAGAAACACGCAGCGCATGTGTCCCATGTATTTTTTATATAGATTTGTGTTCCTTTCCCCCTTATGTTATTCCTTCACGACCCCTTCTTGCACTTATAAATGCCTTAACCACTTGGTATTTATAAAGAATACGCCCTCTAAAAAAGTATTCAGCTCGAAGAATGATCAACCTTTGGTCCACTTCAGGACATTTTTCGTAGATATCAACACATGTAAAGTGGGTATTGGTCTCAAACTTAGGCTCCTACATCACAACTTCCTTGATATACAAACCGATGCAATATTTCACTTAATAGGGACCCTAGTGATTTGTCTCGAAGCTTAGACCAATTTCCAGGCCTTCGTTCTTTTATAAAACAGTTCCCTGGTCAGTAACTGATCTCGACCTTTTAATGAAGACGTGCCTCGGCGTCCATTAAGGTCAATTAATTCTATTCCCCTTATTGATCAGCGTTCCACGCGGATCACGGCTTAATGTCATGTATTAAGTTTAATCCAGTCTTTCCGAGAGCGACATGGACTGGACATCTATAGCTTTAAAAGGCCATTCCTAATGCGCTATGAGGCTATTTCGAGTATTGATTACTAAGGAAAACAGAGAAGGTCTTGAACTTTATATGCTTTTATTAAATGAGTAGCGATTGATTTAATGGGTAGCTAAAATTCATGTTTACGCTCAGGGACGACAGCAAATAGGGCAGGCAAGCTGGGATTTTAGAGTCAGAGGTGACGCAGGCCAGTTTTTACCCTTTTTAATAAATCTTCATACATGCCCGCTTTTTACGGCTGAACTTGAACTTCATATCAGTGGTGTTTGACTGAAGTTAATGGCGTCGATCATGGGAAATAAACTGTGTCAAATTCCCTCTATATGATACAGTAGAATCGCAGTCAAATATGAGGGTAAAAATAAAGTTCCGTGACCTTGTACATATCATACTCTGTTATGTAAACGAAGTAGCTGACACGCGTATGGGACATGACGCTCAAGATAACCAAATTTTGTCGCGTTTGTTCAATATGTATAGAAAACCATCCTTTGCTGATTCGTCTATTATTTATTTATTTATTTATTTATTTATTTATTTATTTATTTATTTTATTTATTATTATTATTATTTTTTTTTTTTTGAAAAAAATATTGTTTAGGGGGAAAATATCACGTGCACCAAAGGAAATGAAAAATAAATATTTATTAATTCTTGGCGGATACGTACCCGACCGACTGCGGCAAATTAATTAGGCGTGCATGTCTAAAATATCAGTGTTAACCTTAATTTCGGACTTTCAACGTCGTCCTTGTCCTTGAACAGTTCACCTTTCTCTGTGAGGTCCAGGTGGGCAATATATTTGATCAGGGTTCCTAGAAAACAGTGGACTTCAACACTTTAATTGCTGTGCGATAAATCGGACCTCGACTCTACAGAGTTCTGGCAGGCAAGTTGTTTTTTATTCTTTCCAGGCTGATACCTAATAAACGTTCAAAAGGTTAGAGGGTTAATTGTAAGTTTTAAATGACGATTAATGTATTTTTAATTACCCCATGTTGCAACTTCTGACATAAGAAGTGGATATTGTAACCCTTCATTATCATCCAGATACCAAAAATTTTTTCTTGCCTCTAATTATTCAATAATCCATCTATCTTGTGTGCTCAGGTAAAGGAGAAAATGAGGAACCGATATTTCAATGTTTCCCAAAAACGCAATTATGACGTCACCGGTAAAATGACATGTGTGAAAATATTACTTAATTTAGTCATTAAACACTGAAGATTTATATATTGTCCCAAAATTTATGTAAGACAGGAAATAAGGAGCTTTGGGCAAAGGGTGACAATAAGTATTCTGTGCTACACTGCATAGCAAAACTGGGACATTCTGATATATTAAACTTCAGTATGTATCATTTAAATTGCTCATTTTCATATTTACACACACTGGACAATAGAAGTGTCACCCCTACTGAACCGATACTTTGGGGGAGATAAATGACTGTGGAATCATATGCTCCTGGTATCATTTTATTAACATCAAATTTCTCAAAAGAAACGGTTCTGACTGAACAATTCAACTGTATCGATATTCTGACATTGCTTATATTCCGCCTCTTTAGGTTAATAACTTTGATTACTCTGATTCAGGGGGTGACACTTCTATTGTCGAGTGTGTGTACCTCTTCATGCACATACTGTACTAGTATATACATTACTTCAGATATTTATGGACATCTCAAATGGCTGTGTGCTATAGTGTTTGCAAGATGTGAGAGATAAATTAATTGATAAATAAATTTGGTAATTAATGACATTATTGGAGCATAAGTCGCATCAAAAGTTCTAAGGAACAACAAATGCATGATCTTACGCTGAATATCTTCAATGCAAAAAAAAAAAAAAAAAGAGGCAATTCAAGCCAAGAGCGCTGCTGGGCCATTTCATTTCGTTTGATACATTCCAAAATGAAATTGATCCAAAGAATTGTTAAATATGACTAGTGAGCAAAATCATTACCGATTTTATTGTCAGATTTGCAATTTATATTACAGACTATTGGCAAAAACGACGTATCAACAATCCATCATGGCGACACGGGCCGCATTAACGTAAACTCTTGCACCGAATACGGCTCTTATTTCCGAAGTTCACGTCTCAATTAAATGGCAAAGGAAGGAGCAAGGGAATAAACAGGGGGTTAATCAGCTGGAAACAACATAATTTTCGCCATTTATTTCCCAATCCAGGTCTCAAATTAATTCTGAACGTGTTTCGATTATTGACTAGAGTGGCTGTTTTCGATTCTTCTGCCGAAACAGGCGGCGTCTGATAGGGTTGGTGTTGCAAACACTTTCGATCAATTGTATGATAATACATGTATGAGAAAGGGGTAAAGAGGGGGAGACAAGAGAGAGAGAGAGAGAGAGAGAGAGAGAGCAACTTGCGACGAGGATATGGATAAGGATTAAAATTAAGTGGGCCTACTTGAAGTTGGAAATCTGTTAACCAGGGCCGTAGCCTCCGAGGGGGCAGGGGGGGGGGGGCTTCCCCCACCTGGGATTTAGAAATTTTCACACTGGTAGGGGGACACCCCCTCCCCCCTCGGGGGCTTCGCCCCCTCGTGTCCGCTTACTGCCCCTCCCCTGGCATTTTGCTCAGGCTACGGCCCTGTTAACGTAATAGAGTAGCCAGGATTAGCTCTGTTGCATCTGAACATTTTTCAATTCAATTTCTTCAATTCAATTTATTAAACCTTTGAGCCTTACGGCTCGTCAGAATGTAATACAGTGACAATATAAAATTATATCTGCTCAACTATCATGACCATTACTTATTTTTCAGTATGGCCTCCAATTTAAAAATAGAAACTCCTAGAAGTCGACAGAAAATCTTTTATTTGTGCCTCTAATGAATGTATATCCAGAGAGAAATAAATAAGTCTAATTAAAACCATCTCCGACTTTGATTTTTCTGTTCATCGTGTTTTTTCATTAGCCATGGTCTTAAATTATCTTCATCAGCTTGTTTGACATTCAACTAATACTTGGTGAGGGCTTGACCCCTGTTAGTAGTCGAGTTGCCATTCCCCCGGGCCACATAGTCGAAACATGCTAGGTTATTCAAAGAAAGGATAATATTCTTTGGGGTAAAAAAGTAATTTTTAGCTTGGCTTCTATTATCAGTTGCTTCTTCCAGGGCATTGACCACTTTTCATAATCCAATATGAATAAAATGAAATAAAAAAACATTCTTAGAGGTTCAAATCATACTTTATATTCTTCATTTTAGTGTCGAATCGCATGTTTATGAATACAGAGGTGCATATTGTGATTATTTCTTATATCTCAGCAAGTTATAGGCCCTACTAAGGGTGCTTTCCCAGAGATTTAGAACGATCTAAAGATTAAGTTTTAGATCGACCTAACTCCCTGGGAGTTCACGCTAAATTGCAGTCAGCCGAGCGGGCACCATAGTTAATTACCCCCTTACAGCTTTTAGTAGGCGGAACAGACGCTTAAGCCGGCCAAGCTGACAGTAATCTAGTGAGACTCCCCACAGGGATAGTTCGATCTAAAAATCTATGGAAATGGGGTGTAATATTAAAAAGAAAATGACCGCCAAAACGGTATGAAAAATACCTTTATTGTATGAAATGTGCATTAAATTTAGTAAAAAGCAGGGGTGGATCCAGGATTATTTGAAGTGGGTGTGTGATTTTTTACAGTAACCGAAGGGGGGAGGGCAGGACCCCCTGCCCCCCCCCCTCCCACCCTCTCTAAATCCGCCACTGAGAAGATTCACCACCTCGACTGGAACGATTGTAGTAGATGAGCATGTCACCATTGCCAGTGCGACAGGTGAGACAATATATAGAGCATAACACGACACATTTGAGTCCCAACACATGGCTACCTTAGACTAACACTAAGTTTGTTATATTTTATTTATTTATTTATTTATTTATTTATTTATTTATTTATTGTTTCTGTTTTTCTTTTACTATAAAAACCCAGTCCTTTTTTACCCAATTAACCGCATCAATGTCCTCTAAAAAACGGCTTGGAATAAACCGCTCTGTAGGACACCCATAACGTTGCCACGTAAGTGTAAATGTAAAATTAATAAATGAATAAGATATAATCCGATAAATATGATACAATCCCCAAAATCGTCTCTTTTAAAGCTTTATTTATTTTATATGAAAAAGAACGAAATGCGACAGTTTGACAGTCAGACTCCCTTTGTCGCCTCTTGCTCTTGTTAAAAAGGAGGCACGAAATTCCTTGGACCAAAACAACCAAGATGGAGATGGAGGAACTAGTCGTCGCTGACTCCTCGATGAATTTCACCACAACTCCTCAACAGGCATGTTCCATGTTCAGAGACGATCCACATAAATGTGTAAGTATCTTTTATCTGTAAAATGTCAAACTTATGTAAAGTGTTTTTTCACAGATTTTTCTAGAAATAAGAAGATGTTGAAAGTGTTTTGTGGGGTGTTTTGAAATAGAAATAGAATCGACGTCATATGAACATTAATTGTTTCCGGTAAATTCTGGTGGGCCGGGTATGTTGGAGTTATTTGTAGTTTGTGTTTAATTCTTTGTAATGCAGATTGCTTTTAGTTTTAGTTTTGCTTTTGCTATGTGCCTGTCCTTTGCTTTAGAAATGTGTAAACATAATGATAATTATAAAAATTACAGAATCCTAGCAGCAAAACGTGAAGTCTAGGATATTTTTCACAAAGTCGTTTCTTCAATCTTTAAAACTTTCATCAGTTCAATTCTAGATGTTTAAAGACAATCTTAAATGAAATGACACTTGGTTTGCCTTTGTCAGTTTTATCATTTTAAAACAGATTACAGTATTTCATAAGTCATGCAATAGACCAGTAACTTTATGTGCCACTGGGTATTTTACTATGAATCTATCTCCGTCTCTGCATTTGGTTTTCATTATTTAAGCATTTGATAAAAATGTCTATGAAATATCAAAAGATGGTGCATTTTATAAGAATTAAAATTATTTACATTCAGGAAATCCTCATTGCTGTAAAAAGAACAACTGCCTCCTTATCCTTTCTAGGATGGTGAGTATAGGATGCCATATTGATAAAAAATATATTCTATTATACTAAATACTACACAAGTCTATAGAGAAGAAGACATTATAATTTATTAAACCTCTCTAAAATATATTTATTTGTATTTCTATGCCTGTAGAGATGCTAAGTAAAGTCGGTTGATCTTTTTTATCCTACATTGTGCAAGCATTAATCCTCAACACACACATGCATGCTTGAACACACACACACACACACACACACACACACACACACACACACACACACACACACACACACACACACACACACACACACACACACACACACACACAGTAAAATGCAGTATTTTATCATATATATAGATTATACTAGATATACTAGTACATCATGTTATTATGTAAATAGATTGCTAAGCTCAAAAACATGACCCAAGAGATAATGCCTTTGACTGTTATCTGCAAAGAGAGTGAATTGGGATTATTATCATCATTTCTGATCAAAATGTTAACACATGTTATGATTTGTGGAGAAATATATGGTTTCAGATATGCTATACTAGTATGTGTTAATTGATCTCAAGTTATGAATTATACATAAAATATGTATCAGTGACTCTTTGGGTCTTAAGCAATAATATTTGATAATGACTAGAAAGTATATATATATCTTTACTGAAAATTTATTTATTGTAAGATCTTATTGTTTTCTATTTATTTCTTAATCATTTTCTTTTTTTTTTCCATATTTCAGCATCTTCATGATATCAGTGATTGTATTATTTAGGAAATATATAGTATTTACACAGGTGAGTCAGTAAACAAATATCATGATTATATACTATGTATGTATTACAAGTAGTGCACAAATGTACTCACACATGCACACACACACACATGCACACATACACATGTACACGTACACACAACACACACACACACACACACACACTTGATGTCTTGGATCAAGCATTCAGTGCACATGCACAATCTTATCACAAATACATACAGATCCACACACACACACATACACACACACAAACAATCAAATTTATCTAACTTAAATACTATGACAGTTCTCATAATGACCTGTAACAAAGGTGGAGTTGAATCAAATACGGAAATGATACTTCACTGCAGTCATTCAGAGAGATAAGAAACTTAATATTAACAGTGTTTGTCACAAACCTGTCTAGCAACCTTTTGTTTACGGGCATTTTCTCTGTTTGTTTGTTTATGTTTCTACTAGTACCTGAATGAAAGATAACAGAATGATAATTTTATTGTTCTTGTCATATTTAAAGAAGGAAGGGTCATTTAAGTTTGACATTTAATTTGGTGTTATTATTGTTTGTTAAATATTAACTTTGAAAATTGCATCTTGTCATAAGACTGACCACAATCATGATTACAGTTTAGTTATTTGGACTTTTTTTTCACATTTTCAGAGACTTATCTTATATCTTAGTGTAGCAGCATTTATGGACAGTATAGCTTATATAATGGTGAGGAATTACACTAGAAGTCTTAGAAACTTGTTTGATAAAAGTTTTTAAATGTTTTTATGATCAGTGTCTTTCTGCTCCCTTTCCTTTTCTCTTTTTAAAGAGATGTTTTAAACTATTTTTAAGTATAAAGCTATCAATATATAGTTTTCAGTATTATTGCAAAGTCACTGTATTATATTTTCATAATTTTTGATTGTTAAGTGTATATAACTGTAAAATTAAAATGCATATAACCAAATATGCTTTAATGATATTAATAATTATAAATATATTTTTACAATTACCTTTATTCAAACTAAGGTAAGCTTCATTACACTTTTCTATAGACAGTGTCTTTTTAAAGGAAGAATTTATAAAGCTCAGTGTATTTGAACTATACATATGTATGTCAATATGAAAGTTTTGTCTATGTTAGATTTTTTTCACATTTTCAGGGAGACATGCATCCTGATGGACCTTTATGTGATTTTCAGGCTTTCTTTATGACTCTCTTTGGTGAGTAACCCGCCATTAGCTTTTTTAATTTTTCATTTAATTTATTTAAAAAAAAAAATATATATATATATATATAATACTGTAGATAATTTATTTGATTAGTTTACTCTCCTTAAATAATATTTGTTTTAAAATTATTGTTTATATTGATTATTGTTTGGGTTAGTGTTATCAAAATATTAACTTCAATATGTCTGTTCAGTCAGAATTCAGCTTTTAAAATGTTTTTGTTGTTTTTATTTCCTTCTTTATTATCCTAACAGGGTTACCTTTAGTTACGAGGAATGATAGTATGATACTTTAAAGAAAACAATCCTTATAAATATTTTTGTGTGTAAATAGAGCCCAGTAACAAGAGGTTGTTGTAAGGGGGGGAAGGGATGGATTACCACACACACCCCAACCTCATTCTGATAAATCTACTAGAAGGTAAATATTCCAGCTCACAAAAAGTGCCACGTCAAACTATGATGTTTAAATATATTTTTGTCCTTTTCAGACTGGTCAGTCCTGCTATGGGTATGTGCTATAACTCTCAATCTTGCCATGCTGGTGATAGCCATGAAGAAGACTGAGAAATATGAATGGTAAGAGGTTGTCAGACTTAGTAGCCGGTGATTGCATTAAGGCCTGTGAAGACAGGACAGCTTTAAACTGGATATCAGTTCAAAGTGTGTCCACCAAGACTAAGTCCAAAGCGTTACTCCAGACTGGACCGACTGATTTTTCATGTGTGATGTCTGCTTACCCTCCCCCCCTCCCACACACACACACACACACACACACACACACACACACGCACACACTCTTGCAAACTTGAAAGAATGTTTTATGTGAAATGCAACTTAACAGCAGAGTCTTAATTAGCGTTGCTAAGAAATTGTTTATTGGCTTCATCAGAGGCAGTGTGCTGAATAAACAATCTACCCTTTTAGTCACTTGGCACATACAACATTGGGATATGCTCATAATCATCTTAATACCGTCTATTTCCAGGGCGTATCATATAGTGTGCTGGGTTATACCTATCATAATCATCTTAATACTGTCTATTTTCAGGGTATATCATATAGTGTGCTGGGTTATACCTATCATAATTATCTTAATACTGTCTATTTTCAAGGCGTATCATATAGTGTGCTGGGTTATACCTATCATAATCATCTTAATACTGTCTATTTTCAGGGTATATCATATAGTGTGCTGGGTTATACCTATCATAATTATCTTAATACTGTCTATTTTCAGGGTATATCATATAGTGTGCTGGGTTATACCTATCATAATTATCTTAATACTGTCTATTTTCAGGGTATATCATATAGTGTGCTGGGTTATACCTATCATAATTTCTTGCCTGCCTTTTGCTGGAGATAGATATGGACCATCAGGAGCTTGGTGGTAAGTATGGCTGTCACTGGGAGAGGTTGTTAGCTTTAGAGTTTTTTTTTTTAGCTCTCCCTCTCTCATGAATGTACAGAGTCATTGGTCTTAGTCAAGCTATTTTCTATGTTATCAAGTAAGGTGATTATAAGATATATTTATATTTAAATTTATTTTAGGTCAGTGTTTTTTTTTTTTTTTTTAATTGGATTAGTTTATCAAGTGTCACTTTAAGAGACATTTTAACTGCATCCATTTGTTGACTTGCTAAAGAAACTAATCACAGAGACAAGATGGATTATTATTATTATTAATTTTTTTTTTAGTTGGATCACAGAGTGGCCTTGGAGGTTTGGCATGTAAGTATAAGAAATGTATACACTAGAAAAGTGAAAATGATATGAACCTAAGGGCAGATAAAATGTTTCAATTTTAACTAAAACTAAAGAATAGAGGGTCACAAATGCCTGATGTGCTGATTACTTGAAATTGCACAGGGTGCCATACAATTACTTTGTACATAACAGACTACTAGAGCACCCTGAGGTCAGAGAGTACTTTATTTGAGTGAACTACAAGGGATCTTGACCCAAAGTCAACCAAATGGCTGGCCTAATAGTTCAGACCAGTTGATGAGCTAAAATTCTTTTGTGAAACACTGTGTATTCTGTATTATATATTATATGTATTATTTATTTTTCATACTCCTCTTTCTTATATTTTAAGCTGAACACATTCTAGGATGATTTCATTACTTATACTAGAGCTGATTTATTATGTGATTTTATTATTGGGCTTTTGTGTGCAATTTTATGTACGTACTCTTTTATGTCTTTCACCCCTGAGGTGGGAATAAATAAATAAATAAAGCTTTTTTTTGTCATTTTCTCAGCTGGTATGTACCTCTATTCCTGATCATTGCCCTGTTGTTTGTGGTCTATGTCTACATTACGGTGGTAGTCAACAGGAGAGTCCACACCTGGGAGGGCACTTATGACCCTGATGTGGAGAGAAATAAGGTAAGTTTTTTTTTTTTTTTTTTTTTTTTTTTTTTTTTTTGTTACCTTGTGTTTGTATATGAGCACTTCAACCAAGCTTGTTATTTATTTGATTTTTGGGCAATGCTCTTTTCTGGTATTAAAAGAAGACTACAAAACAATAAGGTAACAGCTCAATCATTTTCACTGAAAAAAAATGTCAGTTTTTCACATGGATAATTTTGGAATCATTTAAAATACATTTCTGTGTAACATTTTGGTATTTGTTAGTTTATGTCAACCAGTCATGTAAACCAGTTTTGAAGGGATCCTACTTTGCATGGTATTCATGAGAAACAAAATTGTTTGTTTGCATTCAAGAACTTCAACCTGTTTATTTATTTATTAGCCAGTGCTCTTTTCTATTGAAAAAAGACTACAAAACAATATTTATCATGATAATATGGTTGTGAGACATACTTTTACCTGAAAGACGCAGTTGAAACTTAATTTCAGTGAAACTTACTTTACATGCAGCACAGTAACAATTATATATTTAATTTATTTTCTTTTTGTAGCAAATGCTGAAAGAAGACATTAAGCCACTGAGAGGGTATCCATTTGTTTACTTAGCTGTTAGCATCTTTCCACTTATAAACAGGTAAAATTCTATGCCGTACAACAAATAAGAATACCTTCTTTGTTGAGAATTATCTTCACCTCATTGTATTCAATGGGCACTGAAATGAGATTTTTTTTTATTCGGGGAGGGGGGGGGGGAGTTGAAAAGTGTAGACCAGTGTAGACTAAGAAGTGGAACATTTTAATTCATAACACGTACTTCATGTACTACATGATATAATTTTCATCAGAACTATTTTATTTCTACTTCAGGATTCAGAATGCTGTATCTTCAGACCACCAGCCTGTGTTTGCACTGTTAATACTCCATGTCATCTCCTCACCACTTCATGGTAAATATACAGAATAAAACCCTATTCTCCTATTCCCACAGAGAGCATGGGTCTACAAAGATCAATCCAACTCTGCAGGGATTCTTGCTGAGTGCAATCAGCTTAACTGAATTACGTCACCTCTTGTGTCCAATGTATATATTTGTATTATCACCAGCTTGCCTGTATTCTGCTCAATGCCAGGAGGAGACATGTTATTCAGTTATGCTGATTGCCCTCAGCAAGAGTCCCTGCAGAGTTGGATTGATCAGAATAAAACCCCATTCCTGTAGACACCATCTGTCCAACTCTGCAGGGACTCTTGCTGAGTGCAGTCAGTTTAACTGAATGACATAAACAAATGAATAATTACAGAATTAATAAGGTTCATTTTAAAAAGACATTTAATAATTAGATAAAAATTATAAAAATTAAGAAAGAATGAAAATGCTGATTACACTACTGATTAACTATCTTGGACTGGTGATATGCTCCCTACTGCATTCTGTTTTGTTTATTAATGGTAAACATTTATTTTTCAGGTGCCTTAAATACAGTTGTGTTTGGAATGGACAAGGATACAGTGTCCAAACTGACTCCCAGTCAAATAAAGGTGAGGAAAAACTAACAGAGGTTTCACAGGGTATTGTTTTAAGGGCATTAACTCTTTGTCTCATTCTGTGACTTTTGAAAGTAGTGCTGTAGTTGAAAAGAACTCTACATCCACAATATGTTTATAAATTCATGATGCCCTTAAACCCTATAGGGCCTGTGACTGCATATATGGGGTTCATTTCTCACTTACCCCAAAGACCAAGAACTGCACATATATGTTTTTCAGAAATATGGGTGTTTTGTTGCCTTTTGAGTGTGTGTGTGTGTGTGTGTGTGTGTGTGTGGGGGGGGGGATAATATACTAAAAAAACAATAAAATAACAAAATTAAAAAGAGATGAAATTAATAAAAGATGCCTCATTGTTTCCAGTTGGCTATCCAGAGCTGGAGAGCAGGCAGGTCCATCATTGAAGAGTTTCCTACAGAAACTGAGTCTCCCGATGCCGACCCTGATGACGTCAACCCCAGTGTCAACCAAGAGCAATGACGGTTACTTCCACTGGAACCATAGAAGGATCAGTAGACACAAAAAACATGAAAGTGCTGTGTGGTGTGAAATCTGTGGTAAATGTCAGGTTTATTATTTGAAAAGTTGGATGATAGAAAGATTGACTTTGATTTTGTTTAATTCATGAACTCTCCTCACTATTCCAGAGATTGTGTTATAGTTGTGTCCACCAGATGGCAGTGGTGCACAAGATGAAACGTTTCAAAATTTTTGTCCCGTATTATGAAGTGTTCAGTGTGGCAAACCTAGGTATACACAATTTTCTGTAGCATTTTAATATCACGAACAAAAGAATTATTTTATGCTTTTCATATCTCGACATTTGCGAGCTTATTAATATGCTTGATGATGCTTATTTTGAAAAAGAACAAGACATTGTGAAGAATACACTTGTGGAGAAGCTATTATGTATATTGATATTTGATGTAAATTTGCCAGAAGATGAACAAACAATAGGAATATTCTGCTCAGTAGTGCGTCTCAGTGTGAGATCTTTTGTAATAGAAGGGTAAAATCTGTGTGCAGTTGTTTTTGGCTCTCATACTGTGTTCTAGTACTTTGAGATCTGCAGGGTACTTAAATCAAATTTGTCACATTTTGATTGTTCTTTTCACACTTATCACATCTTAAGATTTACCAGTGACAGTAAAGCATATGGTCCCACAATTCAGCACATATTATGTAGAATCCTTCTATTTCTTCAGTGAGTTAGTAATATATATGTCTGTTCACAAACATGAGATGGGTCACCTAGAATTGGATGGCATTGAGGCATGTGGCAATACCTTGGCCAAGTTTCACAAATTAACTTTGACCTATAACTGTTCTAAACTTTGATGCCATAGTTTGACCTTTGACATTTATCAGTTCAAGATGAAGACTTGGATAAAGTGGATAATGGTTTGAAACAAGAGTTGTGCCCTTCTGTTTGTAAAACAAGCACTTGTAAGGAGACTGCTATTGATTACATTTGCCATTTAATCAAAACAGACTAAAATTTTGGTCTAAAGAGCTTGTTCTTTTATGACCCAGACCACAGGTCCTAGGATCTCAAATGATGTAATTTAGTCTGTGACTGACCTAAGTTAGTCAAGTATGTGAGCAGGCTTCACTAGGAGCCACTTTGCTATGTCTTTCTCCACAATTATTTCCATAACTTTTCTTATAACTTTTTAATTATTTTTTTAATTTGCATAATTTTATTTGAAAGAAAATAGAATGTGTCTCCAACCCGAGAAGTTATTTGTTGGTTGTAAATGCTATGTAAACTTAATACTCACATTTCTATTTTTCACCCACTGACATTTTATAGCTGTTTTGTAGAATGTATTTTTATTTTTAGATCTAGAACTAATTTTGTAATTTTCAGTAATGTTTTGATGCTTTTTCTGTGACTAACTTTGTAACTTAGAAATGTCTTGATGTTAATGTCCATCCAAAATGTTTTGTTTATCAAATAATTATCTGTGCATATCCAGATATTAAGTTATCTAAAAGGGAACAAATATGAAGTATGAAATAAGTCAGGTTTATGAAATATATAATCGAATTTGATAGATTATTTGACACAATTTGACCACAGTGAAGAATATGAGACCAAATCATGTTTAACTTTATGAGACTTTTTCATGTATCTGTTACTTTTTATGGTGGGTAACTTATTGTATGCTATAGTAGTTTTAATTATATTTATAATGTGGAGAAATAGATTTTTCTTTGTCTTTTGTGTGATAGTTGTAAAATGTAAATAGTTTCTATAGAGATTTAACATTTTTTTCTACTGATGAGGCTTCACTACCACAAATGCATCATAGTACCTATGTCTCCTATGTAGAAAAAAATTTTTTGTCTGTTTAGAACCTATTTTAACCAACAGGATACCCTGTACAATGTATTTATATTGTTTTACGACATGAATGTATAGAAATATCATGTTGTACAGCTTATACTAGGTGTTGGGTAAAAGAGTAAAAGATACATTACGAGCAGGTGATATGTATGTGATATAAAGGAGGGGGAAGCATACGTGCATGTTACACACACACACACACACACACACACACACACACACACACACAGCTTGTTGATGAGTGATGTTTAGGACGTGCATCACAGCATGTTTGGCATACATGTATTCCAGATACACAGTGTCTCTGGTATTGGATTTATATGTAGTTGTGAGAAATATGTACAACTTTGATACTGGAACTATACTTATTACTTAGTGAAAGGACTAACTAGTCTGATGGTCAAATATGGCCAACCTGCTTGAATACTTCCCCACGGGGAATCTATTCAGTGTCTATTAGCGGATTAGACGTCGGCAAGCTTTGTAGTGGGTTGCCATATTTGACCCTCGGACTAGTTAGTCCCCTATTCTGAATGGGGCCTAAGTTATACATATTTCTCACACTTATTCTACTGGCTGACTTAAAACATTCACTAAGACCCCATTTCCATAGATTAGATCGACCTACTTTAGATCGACCTAACTCCCTGGGGGTTCACGCTAAATAGCTGTCAGCCGGGCGGACACGAAAGTTAATTACCCTCTTACAGCTTGTAGTAGGCGGGACGGACATTTAAGTCGGATTATCTGAAAGTAATCTAGTGAGACTCCCCACGGGGATAGATCGATCTAAATGTCTGGGAATACGCCCACATATGCAGTTTTATCACAGCCATATTGGGCTAGTGTAAAGAAATGTAGAGTCTGTATAACATAGAGTCCACCTAACATTATATTCATACAGGTTGGGATGCACGTGGGTTAAAATCTAGGCCAGGACTTAGTTGTTTTAGTTGGTGGGAACCTGGGACCTACCTCAAAGGGACCCTGTCTAACCCGCCAGTATAGCAAAAGATTTTAGACCAAAAGTTGTCCTTTAGTCCATTTAGACGACCCAAGATAGCAGTAGTCTGACAAAAGACTTTGCATAATAACAATTATTTGGGAGTTAAGATGATTGAAATTAAGAAGTGAACTGTAGTCACGAACAAATTGGTTACCTTCTTACCTTGTTACCTTGTATGTAAACTAGAAAAAAAAGCCATTGTGAAGGAGGTTTATCACATATTTGTCTACAAAATTGGTAAATTAATGAACATGTAAGATGTTAAGTTTTGATATGTATTTAAAGAATGACACTAGACGTTCCATTGAAGTAGTATTGACAGGATTATGCTGTTAGTTAGTACATACTGTGAATAAGAAAACATATTATTTGTACATTCAAAAATGAGTGATATGAGTTAAAATCTATATATATATCTAATTAATCATGAAAGTTGGAAATTATTTTCTATACGTTTTATGTACAGAAAGGTGTTTTATGGCACATTATTAATGCATATTCAAGAAATGTGATGTGAAAAGATATTGCTGTGACCCAGTGACTCAGTTAAGCTGGTGATAACATTTTTTTTTCACAATTCTTCATTTGCGTTCAGAAACCTTCAGTCGTTTTCCACTATTCATCTACTTGCCATGAAAAAAAAATGTACATAGCCAAATGAAACATAATTTATTCTTAAAAAAAACAGAATTTGAATCGTTTTTCCTCATAAACTGTGTATAAGGCCCAGTATTACACCCTGAGTTTCGGGGCACCTGTGCACTCTTATGGGTGTGGTCGTACAGATAAGATAAACGGATATTGGGACCTTGAAACTGGGTGTGTGAGAGCTAGTCGTATATTTGCGTATTACCTATGTGAAGTTCTGGCCAGTTAATGTTAATAAAGTCTGTCACAGTTTTAACTTTTGTTTGTTTGTTTTTTTGCAATTTTTCAAGTAAATCCGGTTGATGTCGATGGTGATAGGCCCTATTGGCATTAATATTATTTATTTATTTATTTACTTATTTATTTATTTATTTTTCAATAGTTTCAAAAATTGTTATAGGTTAACTTTAATTTCAAATCTAAATGTTTTTATTTTTCTTTCAAAATTAGAGAGAGAGAAATCTGTCCAGGCCATTGGTTTTATTACTTGTGTCAGAGAAGTCTTCACCGAATGTCATATGGGTGATTAAAAAATTGAACATTTGAATCTTCATTATCATTTCGAGTAATATTTAATGTATTAATACTTTTTTAAAACCATTGTTGATTTCATGCCGTATAGAGGGTACTGCATCATAGGACGGAAAAAATAATTAGGGGGAGTTAGAAGTATGTAAATATTGCGCAAAATGTGTTCACATTTTGTGGAGTGGCCTACATACAGTGTAACGGCAAGAAAGATGACAAGTTGTCAAGGTTGCTGGAGAATTGACCAGTCGGTTATAGCAGAGCATGGGCAGCGAGACCTCAGTGCAGGCGGTGAAGAAGACATTGCTATTTCTAAAAATTAATGTCACTTTTTACTGGTCTGGAAGACGTAAATGTTCTGGGCATTCTCGTGGTTTATTTGTGTCATTCGACTTAGAATATTGAAAAGGACCACGGTGATAACTGTTGACGAAAGTAGGGGACAAACGACCACGTGGCCTCTGCGAAAAAATGGTCATCGCAAGTGAAGTTCATGGGAATATTTCTTCCTATCCTAGACACTGATTCAGCTGCACATATAGGAATAATTGATGGTGATTCACGATGAAAAGTTGACAAACTTGGGATTGATTAGACTGACAATAGAAGGAGCTGGCAATATACGTGGTATATAGTATATAAGGCAAACGTGGAATGGAATAGTCAGTAGTAACATTGAGATAGGGCAGTGAATGCAATACGGACATGCTCATGATAATAATAATATGACGATATGTGTCATCCAAAAAGTATAAAGAGTAAGTGAAATCGTCATTATTATAGTTTGTGTAAGTTAAAATTAACCAAGCGAGTTATTATTCTGTGAAAGAATTGTCAAAATTTGATTTAGTTTTATTTCTTTGTCAAATCATAAAGTACATAAATACTTTTTTGCTGAGAAATGTACATTGTTACTAGTATTTTCAACATTGATTTATTTTATTGTAATGTGAATAAAGTTTTGTAAGTTTGAATTCTCTTTATCAGTTCGATTTTATTACGTGGTCGTGCATTTCGTTAGCTGTTGTCATACATGTGCATTGTGCCATCTGTCATTGCACTGAATTTTTGGTTTGTAGAGATGTCTAAATTATTTTACCCAAAATGTAAATCGATGCCACCTGAAACGCCAGAGAAAATCTAAGTCCAAATATTCGGTGCTGGAGCTATCATTCAACAATAAATATATTTCCCGAACTTCTCGGTTTGAAGATAAAAAACCTTAGGAACAATTCGTAAAATGAAGAGGTCACTATTTTACGAAATAACTTACTAAATAACTTGTTTCAATATTGACAAAAACTATATGAAAGCCATTCCTTAAAAAAACAGCTAAATCTTTTTCTTGCATATATTTCAGTTTGAAATCTGTAAAAATCATACCGATTCGTTTTGTGGAGTACTTATTTTCAATTGAAGCTTGTTTGGCCTACGTCATCAGTAACTATAAAGGAAAGATCGAAAGTATGCGTGGGTGGTTGGGCGAATAGACGAATCGGTAACGCGGTAGACTGGGAACCAGAAGATGACAGGATCGAATCCTACAGAGGTTTTATTTTGAAGAAAAAAAATGAAGCACGGAGTTCACTATAAAGGTTTCATTTGTAGTGCATGATTTCTCCCCGGCCCTGTGGCGTAGTCTGTAACACCTCTGACTTGTAAAAGTACTAGAGAAGAGGTACAAGAGAAAGAGATCGAGTTCAACAGAAATTAAACTGATAAAAACTTTTTGTCTCATCATTAATTGGAATTTTTCTAAAATATATATATCCATTGGAGAGTGAAATGTGAAAAGAAAAACTACTGAAATATTACGCCAGGTTGTTTAGATTTATTTCATTTCAATGACATTTTAAACGTACAGTACGTGTTTTCAATATCAAAGTCATGGCATTCAATGTGTTGCTAAAAGACATGCCCAAGTCGTGCTGATATTTGCTAAAATTACAAACTGCAACTATACAATTCTCAATGTGAAGCAAAATGAACAGTAACCATGAAATTTATTGCAATCTACAAACACTGTGTATCTTTAATACAGTGACTACAATGAGATGAAGTACGTGTAGACTACAATGTAATGTTATAAATATGGTGCTTAAAACGTGTTGCTCATTTACAGTTTCCTTGTGTAGTCAATCGATTCGATTAATCGATAACTTCCTTTTCTAAAAGACTCCTTAAAATGTTGCCAACACAATGGTTGTGGACTTCTCAGGCACGAACATTGAATACTAATTAATTACCTTTGCCAAGGAGGTTATGTTTTCACTCCTGTCTGTCTGTCGGTTTGTTTGTTTGTTTGTTTGTCATCAACATAAGTTATGGACCGATTTTGATGAAATTTTCAGGGTAGGTGGGAAATGGGTTACCTTAGAAGTGGTTAGTTTTAAGTGGTGATCCGGATCAATAATCAATAATAATCAAAAATCGCTGCCTTGGCGGAGGTCTGCGCTCTCGTTTATTTTTGTACATTAAATGCGGGTAGAAAGGTACCCTCTACCACGGACGCAGATTAATTACGAGCAGTTTTAATTTATTTTTATTTTAACGTTTTGATGTTACAAAGGTAGGAGCCTAGCAAGCATTAGAATTCATACATGATAAGTATTGTCATACATATAACTTTCATTCATACACATTTAACTACGAAACCAAAAAAGGTAAGTAACATTTTGAGCTTCACGCTGGTTGCATTTTAGTTTCATCCCATATTTGTGTCCCGTTCGTCTAACATGCTGATACTGCTAGCAGATGATGCGATAGAACTGTTGTCACTTCTCCTACACATCTTTGTTTCCTGCCGGCGTTGACGACTGGAATAAGATAGAAATATAACATAGGAAGTTTATAATTTCGTTTGATATCGCCAAAGTCTAAATGTGCATACTTTTTGCTTATTTCAAGAGGAGAAACCATCAACATATGTACGACATGCAAAATCAGCCGGGTAGTCCATGTAGATATCCCTCGACTGGCACGGGTAAACTGTGCCCCCCCCCCCCCCAACTCCCCAACCCTTGTAGTGTAATGATTAGATAATCACCTCAACTGACATCAGGGTACACTTTTAAAAATGTCCTTCTTACAAGAAGTTTACGTTCCGGCATCCGTTCCAGTAATGAGAAAAGCAACGTGCATGTTTTACTTACCAGTTGTTCTGTCTATTTCAAGCAAGCAGCTTTGAATATACCATGTTTCGTCCACGAGGACCACCACCACGTTTTGGAATCTGTGTCCTCCATCATGCTTTCCTGACTACCTATCACTTGGAGTTCGTATAATTTGAATAACAATGCCATTGTAGTAGAAGTGGATCACGGGGCGATGATTGTGTCAGAGAAGACTGGGAAAACACAGCATGCTAGAGAGCGCGACTCGCGCAATTTGTTCAATTGAATTAAATTTATTTCTGTACTAGTACATAAATTATCATGACCTTGTACAATATTATATAATTACGACAATACAATTGATGTAATACCATTCTCTAATTGGTAATAATATATTTTATATATTATATATTATATTTATATTTTTTATATAAAGATAATAGGTAATAAATTTATAATAATAGCTGATTTTCTGCCATAATACTGTTGGTGTCAATTTTGCTTCGTTTTATCCCGTTTGGTTAATTAAACGTTTTTCGTGGTGCTGTGGGGGAGGGAGGGGGAGGCTGAGAAGGGAAGGGAGGGTGGAAAGGTCCTCTCCCACGTACCCGCCATTGCAGTAAATGGCCAGTCAAAGGAAAACAAAATATCGACAACTTTCGTGTTTTTATGACTTTATTTTGTGTAAAATGTCTTTCAGTTTTGATACACACAGTTTGACGTTGTTTAACTAAAATAAGCTTTATATACAGCCTACACGTGTATATCAAACTCTAATAAACTAATGCATCACTTGCCTATAAATAAATCCATTCAAATTTGCATCTTGTGGCCTTTACTACAAGAAATCTACAATAATCCCTGCCATCTTTTTGCTGATTAAAAGACGATGACTCGGGTTTTAAGTCGTACAGTGAAAGTTTGTGTATGGCATTCTATTCCAGTCGGAATCACTAAAGTCAAAGAATAAACAAGTAACGTGTAGGCCTACCTGACACGTTTCCTTCTGTACAAAAAGTTTCAATTTCAAATACAGCTGAATGAATAAAGTCCATGGCAGTAAACTATAAACGTATGAGATTCTTACTTTGGAATGATAAATGCAATAAGTAACATGAACTATTCCAATGGCATGAGTTTTTAAGGTCACTTATTAGAACTGGAATGAGTTTCCCACATTGCAAAGCCAATGTTTCGGCTTATGTTTGACAAAATATTCCGATCATAAAACGCTGCACAATATTTGATCATACACGCTGAAACGAGGTACAGAGAATCCATAAATATACGTATTAAGTACATTCTACCTAGGCAGTGTTATAGGACGCCATTTTGGAGTGGTAAGCTCACATTTCAATCCAAATTGCGAGTACCACAACAACATCACTCTGGCATTTTGTATGAATAGAGTATTGCGAATCCACTTCCTGTATGCCTTTGTGGCCATCGGTTCGGTTCATGATGCTAGGACGTTTGCCTAAAGTTTGCAATCTATAATATTCATTTTTAGTAGATTTCCCGAATCTTGACAACATAACCTGGGACTTTCTTTGATTCCACAGTCGAAACTCATTCGGACCTCTTCGAACAATTTCGTGGTATTCCGTCCACTACAAGATCCAAAGAGTTTCGATTTTGACGACAATTCAAATACGTGGGAATACACATCTCTTAAGTAGCTATTTTATCCCGATATTTTCCAAAAAAATGATCAAATGCCATGCTGTCGTCTGCTGTTAAATGTTTAAGTTTGTCAAGGCAGCTGATTTGTTTATGCTTTCATGTGCATCATAGCCATATCTTGGTTGTAGTTTTCCTCAAACCATTCTTCCTTCTTCAAGTAGACGTAATTAGCTGTCAATGTTCCCATGTAGTGCAACTGAAATAAACATCAAAATGAACATTATTTCACATAAACCTGATTTTTAAAAATAAACGAAATAAATAGATAATTAAAAGAGAAGAGAAAAAAAACGACGGCTTGGTAATTTTGTCGATTCAGTTCTTTTTAGCCCACACTCTTCTATCTGTTTACTCCGAAAAGGGGGGCAAAAAGCGGCTGGTCAGATTATCTCCTTGAAACACTATAAACTTAAAGACGAAGAAAATAAATGTAAATAGACCCAGGTCAGAGGCGTAGAAAAGTATCCTTATTGAAAGACATACTAAAGGCAAAATCACTGCTTAAACGTCAAAATACAAGATACTTACGAATCCGAGAACAATGGCGGCAGCTCCTGCCAAGATTCCAATACCCGGCACCCACATGTAATCCACCTAAAATTGAGGAAACAATGACAAATTCAGAAGATTCATACAATGTACAGTAAAAAGAAGTACGATCACTAACTCAAACCATTTATTGTTGGGTAAATCTGGTTGTTTATTTCACCCATAACGGATAAAATTGGGAATTTAGAACTCGAAAACGGACGGACTGCTTTTCTCAATGAATTTGGAAAGAATGTACCTTGGTAATTCATGAACAGTGTTGGAATTTTCAGAGCGTTTAAATTTTGTCAAATAATAGATCACCGCTCATGGATTGTAAAGATATGGAAACACTTACATCGTCGCAGAAGGCAAGTATGGTGTCCTGGTCACATATTTTGTAAGTAGTGCCGTTGAAGCTGCCTGTTTCAATACCTGAAATATAGTTATTACATTAGTATCGAATGTGAGAACATAACCAAAAATATTTTGTCAGATACCGAAATAAAGAAGCATAAGTAGGATGAAAAAAGCCGGGACAACCTTGACTTTTACAGACAGGAAAATGGACAAGAAAAAAAAGCCCCATTTTCATAGATAATATATTAGGTTATCCTCCCTGTATCACTTTGAAAGTAGGCGGACAAGTAATACCTTGTCTTGTTCACGTGCCTAACATTCACCACTAGAAAGCGCTGTTGTTTCAATTTCCTATTTCCGAAGGGCTGTGCTCATACATGTACTTCAACCTTTTCACAAAAAAAGTTTTGGAACTGTCCAAGTCTACTCGAAAAACCCCAGTTCCGCATCCGTTGTCTAAAAATAAAACTACTTACCATAATTTGTGAGATCTAAACAGCTTCCTGGTTCTCTAAGATCACACATGCTTGACATCATCATTTGAGCCAATAGGAGGACAGCAGCACAGCACGTGACAGCAAGCCAGACGATATGGAACAGCCATGTGAGGAGGATGAACTAAATTGAAAAAAAAATCTTTGAAATTTAAAACATAACATAAACATGATTATAAATATTCTGAAACGTTAAGTTTACGAATGACATATTGCCCTGAAAAAGTCTGAATGAAGTTTTTCAGCATTAGGAAAGTTACTTCTGTAGGTCATTTTTACCTTGATTTCAACAGAGAATGACAGGGCCAAATGGATTTGTACAGTATATGAAAGAAGTGGCCGGTTCTCTTTAATTCAACACAGATTTCTATACATGTCAATTGAAAAATTTACAAGTTATGTATTTATTGTCATTCAATATTCTGATTAATTCAAAATAAATAAATAAATAAATAAATAAATAAAAATTCTCACCAGGCCTCCCATGAATTTCCCACAGGCGTTGGGGCAGCCCCTCCTACAGCAGTCTTCCCGCGTGCGACCAGTCACCATGAAACCGAACAGAAGCTTTAACAGAGCGCAGAACGCCATCACAGCTGCTACAGCAATCAGGCCAGTCCTCAGCTGATCCACCCTTGAAATCAGAGAAGAACTTGTCAGTATACTGTGTTCAGTATTACAATCAGCGGGTATGCTTGCATGTCAGAACTATACATGTATCAGTAATGAAATATATACACATATAATGTACAGTAATCAGTACCATATTTTGGTCAATACAAAGAGTTTACATATATAAGGTAAATGAATAATTTTTCGCCCATGGGACCGTTAGGGACAGAGGAAAAGTCTTAAAACATTTCACATTTCAATGTGCGTCAATATAAGGAATTATTCCATCATTTACTTTATCTTTTGATTAACAATATAGTGCGGACGGAGAAAGGTCAATCATTTTCATTAGATTTAAATGCTATACAGATACAGTGTATTAAATAGGCGACAATATAAGACACCATTCCCACTAACGCCAAACTTCTTTGGCCCCATTCAGAATAGGGGACTAACTAGTCCGAGGGTCAAATATGGCGACCCACTACAAAGCTTCTCGTCTAATCCGCTAACAGACACAGAATAGATATCCCGTAGGGAAGTATTCAAGTGGGTCGGCCATATTTGGCCCTCGGAATAGTTAGTCCCCTATTCTGAATGGGGCCATTCTGTAAGTCAGTCAACGACTCTACGTTCTCGCTTTATTAACCAGAAGACGTAGGTTGACGAAATTTTCTGAATTCTTGATGCCAAAATTAATTAATTTTTCCAAACCATGTATATGATTATTTCAACTTTATTAATCTATCTTGGATTTTGTTAGAATTACACTTGATATAAAGAAAATAATTACCATTGTATCGTGTCAGCCGACATGAGAAAGTGGTCGGACATGATGACCTTGACCGTCTGCATGCCGTCATAAAGGTAAAGGCTGAAGACGACCACTCCACCTACGACAAGAATGGTGGCGAAGATCGAGGCAAACGGAATACTGCGGCAACAGTTGTTGCATCCTGAAAAGTAAAAATATAGAATGAATTAATTTTTCTTCAGTCAACAGCTTGATATTGAAATAGTTTTTACCTCCAATATTTCAATGTCTAGCAGAAAAAAATATAGAAATATTTAGGAGAATTTTAAAAGCATTAATAGACGATTCAGACGAAATAGGTGATTGAAGACAATTAGATTTTCTGTTGATAATGATACTGTTGCAACTGATACTAAGTAACAACAGGACGATAAAAATCTATTCGAATGAATGACGGCTTCAGTCGTCTAAAACCATGATAATAATTCAAGCCGACAATATAACTTGTTTTCGTCAAGCCTAAGCCAAATTGGCTTTTTCACAAATGCCTGACACTGTTGCAGTTTCATATAAAAATATGATGAATGTTATTGCCTTTCATCTTAACGTGTATCATTTATAAGCTTGAGTTTCTTGCCGCAACACGTGGCGTCAAAGCCTTACAATTTTCAAGTCATGAAACACAAAAATAACATGCAGCGCCATTTCATGACAAGACACCTTTTTCAATCTACTCCTGTCAGACAGAAACCTCAGTAATCTTTGGAATGCGTTAACATAGCAAACATTTCATATATATTATATTTTAGCGTCAATATACGTAAATGATGGTATCACTCCACAGAAGATACATCTATATTAAAAAAAAATCAAATGAAACAATGACACAATTTACTTTTCAATAACTCAGGTGATTGATGACATTGCCAATGTACTATTTTTTCCCTATTTTCACACTTTTCCTCATGTTAACATTCATGCTTGGAGGAACATTTTGAATATCTTTGCATGTGGTGCTCTATAAACAAACAAATAAATAAACAGTTAAGTGAATAAAAAATATGCTTGATAGTGCGTCTACCAACGGAATGCTTACTCATGTTTATCTGGAGGAAACTGGTTGTTTTAGAGTCATAGGAGTGTTTGTGCGCAACATACAAGCTGAACTATATATTACACGGAGAAATGGAACAGGCGCACGCAAAAAGGCAGTAGCCACGTGGGTTAATATGGAGAGATCAAAGTTCTTGACACAAAAAGACCACTGTTTTTAACACCCAGACCTGCTTTCTCATTATAGGGTACTAAATGCTCTAATTCATACTTATTGACTTTGCCTTTCTTGTCTCATGAGAGTCTCATCCTTTTTTTTGGTTTGCTTTAAAAAGGAGCAGCGACGCTTAATACTTATGACAGTTGACTTTGTTTAAAAAAAAGAAGAAATGAATAAATTCCGTTGTTAGGCAACAAAGAGTGGTCAACAACAATGTGTGTGGTCACCTTGTAAGACCACTGTCCTAGCGCGAGAAGAATTCACCTGTGTGAAAATTATTTCCACGGTTGTATAAAACACGGAGGAAGAGGAGGTGGAAATACACCATAAGGTTATACGTACCTCTTATCAGAGATACACGTTCTGATAACAAATATGATTTATACATAGCTGCGTCCCTTCTGGGTTTAATATGCCATCAGGTATACTAAACCATATATCAAAGGTCACAAGACTGTAGCTATTACACACTATGTTGGAAATAGAGTGGCTTTAAATTCAACGATTGCTATATAATGATACTTATATGTGTCACAGATCTGTGCTCAAACAACCCACTTTGTGTTATTACTATACAGAAATGAGAGAGAGAATTTAAGAATGAAATATAAGACAATTGCTGGTAGCTTGATGAAGAGACATTCATTAAAAACATAGGAGTGAGAGTGTCGCATATTATATAGACCAGAAATTATATCGTAGAGCCCATGAGATTAGCAGGCGAGGGATTTTTTCGACAAGTAACGGTTACAGTTTTATATTAAAAGTGTATCAACTTGTTATGATAAAGATTGAGAAAGCTACTAATTCAAGAAAGACAATAAATCTTTTTTTTTTTTTTTTTGGTGTTAATGCACTGTTTTGCTTATCTTAAAACTTATATGATCAGCCTTCTAATTAAGAAATATAGACAAATAAATTATAAATACATAATTCATTATTCGGTAAATAATTCACACCCTAAAACCATTTCTGACAACATTTGCCGCATCAACATCAAAATCTGAGGTGATAAACCTAGAGAGCAAATTATGGTAATCAGAAGTACAAATATTAACATCATTATCTCTTAACCCGGGTGTTATCAGCTAGACATGGGTGTGACAAACTTCAATCAGCGCTACTAAGACCTACCGTGCACACAGATTGTTTACACAGAACTGCTCGTATCCATTTATACTATATTAATTACTATTATTTTATTTTCAGTTTTAAAAGAATGCTATGTGTTATCCAGATGCACTCTCAATCATGTTATCCTCTGCAGCATTTAATCGTGTTAAAATGTTAGAAGAGTTGGGCGTGGCGTGTTTTGGCAATACGATGTGCTATACAAGTTTAATATCAATTTATCTTGTTGACAAATTACGAATGCTATCATAATCTGTACTTGCGTTGAGAGACAGAGTACACAGGGCGTGGTCGTCATCCTCAATATTTTGATAAACTCAACACCGATACTTGATTTCAATCAGACGAAGGATATGTAGGACTGAGGTCTGAAAAGATTTAAATTTATTCATCCTCTGACGCCCTTTTTTTATTCTACAATATTCCTGCGATTATCATTTTAATCTTGTTTTCTGATGACTCCATCAGTTCGTTACAAAGGTTGTGCGGGTGAAAAGTGATAAGACATCTGTGTAGGGTGCTCCACCTTGTCATGTTTAAGTCAGTAGGGTTATACCTCCGCGGTCATTTAAGGCAAGAGTGACAATATTTGGGTAATATTCATTTTATAATAACACAGGTAAATGAAGATGGGGCACGCTCTTGTGAGTCCAGTGCTATATAAAAGTTCCCTCGTGAACATCGGAAATTGATATAAATAAGAATATATATTACATTAAAGAAAGGGTGTGTTTTTGTATTAAATTTAAGTAAAATTTTAATTAAAGTTTTAAAAAATTTCCTTTCATTTATTTTCTTTATTTACCTTAAATTATTTACAGAAACCATGGTCTCGTTCGTCTCCAGTCATTACCAACTCAAACTTGTATTTATCAAGTTTATCTAAACTATCAGTGGGTGAGACTTCATATTTCAAAATTGGAGGAGTAAATGTCTTGTAAATCTATGTAATACTCTCAGTATGAATCACGGACGTAGACGGTTGTCTACCTACACAAAACATGTTTGAAAAACTATAATATATTATATATGATAAAACAATGATACAATGATATCCTTCGCGTTTAAGGAGTTTGTAAGAGCCTTAAATGATGCTACGCATGTGCATTGATATTCTTCGATGCAGTATTTTTTATAGTTTCAATTAATTTATTTTATTGTCTTTTTTTTTGGGGGGGGGGGGTCGGCTGACTCGAAATTAAGAGAATTTAAAATTTAATTTAAGTTAGGTTCACGTTCACTGTCACATGACGAGGACCAAGGTTATGTTTTCTTAACCTTACAGTTACAGGGCACACCTTAAGATATCTAACAGTGACTCACGCTCAGAAGTACCTATCGGGGATGGAGGGAGTTTATTTAATCAAACATGGGCAGTGATGACACGCCTATCCATGCTTGGTTGACACACCCAACACACTGAGAGTTACAGTCAGTGTCAACAGCGTGGATATTCTCATGGTCAGTGTGTCACGCCCTCGGTTAATTGGGGGGGTGACAATGTCAGATTCTGACACACGGGAGATGACAGTGACATGTCAACACTGTCAAGTGGTGACACACGGAGCTGGTGACACGCCCGATGAATCAAAGACATTTGGTACCTGTGACTAGTCATCATTGGGGCGGTGGGTGATGGCCTGGGAGCAGGGGGGCTACACCCAGGTGGTTAGGAAAATACATCAAAAATAATCCCCTTTGTTAGGGTCCGTATCTACTAGCAATCCAAATAGTAAAATCAAGCGTGTCACGCTCAAAAGGCCATCGAAAGGGTACTATATGATAGATGTTGCTATGACAACGACAGTTTGCATTCATATCGTCCTAAAGACTGACATTATTAACCCTGAATTCCAAAGACTGTAAGCAACTGGCCTTTCTCAGCAACTTAACTCACTCATAATGTTCTATGACAAACTTTTTGTGGTCTCTGGGTAAGTTTTCTTTTTTAAAAAAAGACCAAGAAAAACCTTAACAGTAGATTTAAGTAAAGATGGACTGGATGTCTCCAATATGCTAAGGAAACGTCATCATTTTGAACTGTTTTGCATTATGCCACATTTTGTACTACATAAACCTTACGATAAGATAACAAGACGTATATTTAGTGGCTTTCAAAGCTGAGGGCCTTCGAATTCTCACGAATCTGCATTCGTCATGTCATGTTATTAAATGATACATTGTCGATGGCGACATTTCTATATACAATCTTAACTTTTCCCAAAACAAACCAACTAACTGACTGTTTTTATGTTCATTGCACTTGAGATCAAATTTGTATAAACAAACATGAAGCATAACATCAGGTTGGAGTCTTCTTGGAAGACAGAGCGATTCAGGGGAGAGAGAGAGAGAGAGAGAGAGAAGTTGGGGACAAAAACATAATATTATCAGGAAAAATTTCATCTTTTCATATTAAAGAGCCACACACCTCAGTCGTCTGTTCTCAAGTACACATACATATAATTTACTCGGGGACTCCTTAAACGCAGGTGTCACGAAAATGAACCATTTATTATGCATTTATTATGCTGGTGGTTAGGGCAAACAATCGTCTTCTATTTTAAAAGGAAGAACCACTAAAGATGGCCACGTGGTAGAGGCTAACCCCACCCTGACATTTGTTTGTGACTGAATCATTGTAAGGTAACTAGAGTTTGTTTAAGTAAAAAAAGTAAATTGTTGAGCAGAAAACGATGTTACAACTAAATAGAATTCTAAACCCAAGACTGTCGTCACTCTCTTTAAAAGGAATCATCCCTGGACTACTTTAATAAAACCCTGTCTCTTGCTGTTGTTTCTTGATGTAACAACACCCCTCCCCGAACTGTAAATACGCCCTACGTGTTTTGGGTCCTCCTGGCTATCGGTATCGGTCACCTACCCTCTACCAGGGCGACAGATTGATTTTTCAAAGACATTCACAGATAGGTCTCTAGATAAATAGACAGTCATTTTGGTCTGATGTCGATTCAGCAAAAAATGTCCACAATAATAACTGAGACGCTGGTAGAGGGTATCAGTCACCCACTTGAGCAGAAATATTCCTACACTTTCCTAACCTCGGCAGGTATGCTGAAATTTTAATGGTGCACGCGCGCGCGCGCGTGTGTGTGTTTGCGTGTGTGTGTGTAAGGTGGGGGTCAGAAGCGGTAACCATTCAGAAAAAATATACACATGGCAACCTGGAAGGGTACCCTTTAGTCCCCTTCTTTCTGCAATCACGACTCAATTGAAAACAGTGAGGTGGGGCTTACCCCCCCCCCCCCCCC
>NW_019773737.1:327772-346870 GCF_001039355.2 Lingula anatina
ATAAGGAGGCAGCACTCCGCATTTTAAAGGGATTTCAGGAGCATCTGCGTACATAACAGCCGAACGAAATCATACCGACTTGACACCTCTTTCAAACACCTGTGAATCCACTCTATTTAAGGACCTACAGGTAAGTAAACATTTAAGTGAATCTGCTAAAATCGTGATGAGTTGATTTAAAGTCTTTTCACGTCGAGATGTACCGGTATGCTTTGAGAGGTTGGACGCTACAGGCAGGGGCGGATCCAGGATTATTTGAAGGGGGGGGGTCCTCGGATGCGAAGCCGACCCTCCCCCCCCCCCTTCTCCTCCCACACACACACACACACACACTTGGCGTGAGGTTCGGTACCGAAGAATTTTGGTAGTTTAGAAGGCGAACGGTACCATTTGGTACGGTTTAGAACTATGATTCAGCTAGTCAAAATTCTCATTTCAAGAGGAAATCAGAAATCGAAAGGGTGGATCAGGACCCCCTCTGACCCCCCCTTTAAATCCCCCACCGGCTACAGTGGACTTTGTGCTTTTTTGCAAGTTCTCCACTTGCTTTTTACCTAATGTTTATGCGAAGTTAATTGATATTTGGCGAGGGGGGGGGGCGTTTAGGTAACTCTCTTACTTGAAAGCCAAGGCATTATACTGTCAATTTCTCATAAGATACCGGTACAGCTGAAACGCTAACGTATAACTTTCGAACTTTAAAGGCACAAGGTTCGTTTGAACGTTAGTTTGGTATAGTATAGGATAATCCGCAAGAGTCCACTAACAGAGACTATTTTATTGGTCTAAATCATTTGACATTTATCTCACTTTTAAAGTGTACTATCATTGATTTACATTGGGGTCCCAGTAAACTAAAATTATGGGCATTAACGGAAGACCGATCTTCGGCCTTTGTATATGCTTTTAGCACCCTTTGACACATTATCCTCTTGTGGCAGTGAGAGGCACGGGGCGCGCGTGACTCCCCCTAAATTTATATATTTAGCATGCAGAAATAGCAACTAAAACGACAAGATTTTTTCTCTATATCTTAATCTCGTTAAACTTGAGTCCAATAAAATGTATGCATCTACGAGTATATTGCAGCTGTAAAGTAATTTAGCTAATTAAGAGTTTGATGGAGAAGTAGGCGTGGACCTCTGCATTAAGATTTATAAGCTTTTGTGTCATTAGTCAATTCAATCTGTTTTTCTTTTTTCCTTATTTCCTTCTTTTTTTTTTTGTGTGTGTGTGTTTGGGTGGGGGGCACGTGATCCATAATGTTCTACGCTGTACCTTCCTCGTTATATACGCCCATTTGTGCTAAGCGCACGTAGCTATGTGCAATCTTCTTTATAACATTTATAATCTTTAAAATTTTACAGCCGTGAGTCATCCCGGTGGTAGGAAGAGCAAGGACCAGAAATTAACAATCTTTTAACAATCCGATGCCCAGCACCTTCTTTCTTTTTAACTTTAGAATAAATCATAATTATTAAAAAATTAACTGTGGCTGTCGGACTTCATCTGTACCACTCTCCTTTTTAATTACGATTTAAAAATACTGAACAAGTTCCCAAACCGCACAATCTAACAGTCAACGATCATTATGCTTAATAATTCCTTCTTTTTCTTCAATTTCCACAATTTTCTCTATTTTTCCAGACGCCAGACAGTATGGGAGGCCTGGTCGCAGCGGACTACATTGTCTTCGGCGTTCTTATGTTCATGTCGGCTGCCATCGGCATCTTCTACTCTCTGGTGGGAGGAAGACAAAAAACCACCAAAGAATACCTGCTTGCAAACCGACAGATGGGGTTGGTACCGATAGCCCTGTCTCTACTGGTGTCATTCCAGTCAGCCATCATGATTTTGGGGTACACGGCGGAAATCTATTTACATGGTGAGTTTTTTTTTCAGCATTTGCTGCTTGTTTGTCCGTTTCTTTTATCTTTGAGACGTTCTATATGAGCGTATGAATGACACGGGAAATATCTCATAACGATTGTTTTGGACTGTTTTCATTTTGAAATATGTGTATATTTTTTTACATTTTAGGGGTGATATTTTGGATGACAAATGTTGGCGTAGCAATTGCCATCTTCTTAACTGGTCTGGCTATTGTGCCCTTTTACAGACCCCTGAATCTTACCAGTTCTTTTGAGGTTAGTATTTTTTCCAGCGAGCTTCTCTATCTGGCCTGGCTTTGGCCCTATGCCAACTCCTTCTAACTTCCCATCTTTTTACTTGATATGGTGTATACTTGTCTCGGCTTAAATTTGTTCTATGATTTCATTTTTGTACGCATTTAACTTATCTATCTATTAATTTACTTAAAAAGTCTATCTATCTATCTATCTATCTATCTATCTATCTTTTTGTCTATTTCTGAAATTACCCCTCATTATATTATTATTATTATTATTATTATTATTATTATTATTATTATTATTATTATACAATCGCAGTACCTTGAGAGAAGATTCCAGTCAAAGGCAGTCAGCAGGGTGGGGTCGTTTATGGGTTTACTAGGAGGGGTGAGTTGCTACACGAACGTCAACACATACATTTTTAAAGTGGCAGAGTTGAGCTCAACCTTACAAAGCAGTTTAATCTTCTAAAGACATATCTTAGTACTACTGCCATGCACGTGTTAGGGGGGTGTTAAAGTTCATTACTTGAGTTTTAATTTTCAGTATTGGCCGACTTTTCATTTCGCCAGAAAATCGGTCTTATTTGTAGTAATATGATTCAGATGTTTTTGTTATCATAAAGATATGTCTAATAAAAATGTGTCACGTTCCTGCTTTTTATAAATAGAAAATGGTTATAGATATATTGTATATAATTATTCACATGTATAATTGTATTTATTATAATATGAATGGATTTAATTCTATTATAGATTCTGTATATGGGAACAGCAACATACGCTCCTTCTACAGCAGTAGAAGCTGGTACTTCCGGTTTTGGCACATTTTCTGTCTTCACTCTCTTCCCTCATTCTTCCCTCTCTCGCTTTCCTTCTCTCTCTCTCTCTCTCTCTCTGCGCCGACACAGCCATCTCCTCATTTGTATCTTAAAGAAATTTAAAACAATTACTTTTAAACTTTCGTTAAGTATGTGTAATTTTGATCATCCCATAATGTTTATAGGCAGGGTCAAATGATTATTCTGCTAAAAACAAATCAAACTTAAGCGATAAGTCTTAATTCTTAAAAAGAATATATTTAGTATATAATATTACGCAATACTACAAGTATGTTAGCTATACTTTCGCGAAGAAAATATTTTAACTCAGATATCATTCTGTTCATAGTTACAGGGTTTCCTCTGTGGATGTCCATCCTTATTGCCTCCATTGTGTCCACATTCTACACTTCGATAGTGAGTATATTTCCAGTATATATATATCTCTGCTACCCTTTACAAATACTATCTATACAATGTCCTATATATGACTTTATAGGAATTCTAACATGTATTGCAAGTTATTTCCTATTTACAAGCATCCAATCGGGTACATACCAGTAACGCCCCAGCTATGACAAACTGAAAATTCTACATCCTATAACAAAGGTTTATTTAAACGTACATTTACTTTGTTTTTGTGTTCATCAGCCATTTTGTCCATTAAGTTTGCAGTTTTTAAAAATGAAACTCGTTTAAGCGTGCCAGGGGTATTTTCCAAGGTTATAATTTACTACCAAAATCCAGGCAAAATTCTCGAAAACCAAGAAATAGTTATTCCTATGATTTTTTTTACTCCACCGTGGTAACTTGGACAACTTTAAATGTCCAAGATGATCACCAATCCCCATAGAAATATAGGAAATGATTGGACTGTATAGATTTTTTTTTACAATTATTGTGATTTCAGGGTGGCATGAAGGCAGTGCTGTGGACTGACGTCTTTCAGTTTCTTGTGATGGAGGCTGGAATATTTGCCGTACTGGGCAAGGTACTCTCTCTCTCTCTCTCTCAGTACATTATATGATAATTACACACTACTTAAAACGGATTCTTTGACACCAGAAAATGTGATAAATTTGGTTTCGGATTCATTCGAGTTACAGTGGGAGCAATGTCCATAATAACTTCAGTTGGCAACAAACTAGAAAAATCCACTCCAAACGATCAATTTGAGATAAACGATAATAAATGTAATGACTGAATTAGCTTCCAAGTGGTTTTGGAGGCCAATAAAATGCCTGTATCAATTTATTTCAAGGGTCTCTCTGTGGCAGGAGGGATAGAAAATGTATGGAACACAGTGCACGACGGAGGCCGTATGGAAGTGCTTATGTGAGTTTACCCCGGTACATCATGGTTTAAACTACTTCAGAGAATATTATTTGATATAATCGTTTTGAGGTGAAGTCTGCAACCTTATCACTGATCACTCGCCAGATGGAAGTAAAACTGAGGCCGGACTGTAAGAGTTTTTAGATTTGTTCAGGTAGCTAGCGGCCTCTGTTTCAGTTTTAGGAAGGCAGATTCAAAAACATATGTAGACCATAGTGGGGGCGATTGGTTACAAAATTAGTTGCACAAACGGTAATGGTATCAATAAAAAATAAAAATTATTTCTCTTCTTATTTTCCTAAAGATTGGATCCTAACCCTACAACTCGTCACACATTCTGGGGAGTCGTCATTGGATCGGCCTTCACCTGGTTTGGTGTGTACGCCACCAATCAAGCCTCCATACAGAGAATATCAACAGCTAAGTCGAAAACACAGGCAAGATGGTAAGTGTGTGTGTGTGTGTGTGAGAGAGAGAGAGAGAGAGAGAGAGAGAGAGAGAGAGAATTGTTTTGAGGGGGTGAAAGAGAGCGAGAAGAGACACTCCATAAATAATTGGTGGTGTTACAATCAGTGTTTGGTATCTTACAGCATCGTCGTTTATTTTCCTTAATCTATGTAGTTCATAAGCATGGAAAAAGTGTGCTTAGATTTTATTCGGTGTAGTTTTTATATCTACGAAATAGTAGAAACAGTGTAGATTCACTGAATAACTAAATTTCAGTTAAAGAGAATGAGCCTGATTGATTGATTGGTTCGCGACCACTACTTTCAGATTGTTCGTAAAATCTCCTATTACGTTTCCAGGGCAGTATTCCTCAACATCCCCGGTCTTCTCTCTCTGTCTATACCGGTCTGTTTGCTCGGCATGATCGTGTATACCTACTACACCCAGCTGGCGTGCGATCCAATGCAATCACAAGAAAATATTAACTCTGGAAATCAGGTTTGATCTCGATCTTGCCTAGCAGACTTTTGCAGTGCTAAGCACAAAAAAACTATAAAATGCAGTGTAGGCCCATCAAGTATATTAAAAAAAATAATAATAATAACGTAATTTTCATACCATTTATATACCTTTATACACATTTACTAGTTTATCAATTTTTTTGCATCTGAGAAATAAAATACATGTGTTCCAAAAGAACCGGGGCAAAGTAAAAGTTTTTGACTGGAGCCTTAAAGTGTTGTGACTGTTTGATTAGGTTATCCCTGTTGTCTTTCAGATGCTGTCTTTGTTTGTCAGTCAGATCTTTGAGTCAAATCCAGGCGTCTCCGGCTTATTTCTTGCCACTCTATTTAGTGGAGCACTGAGGTACTCTTGGTTGTATTTTAAAATATTTAAAAATTATTGCAGAGGATATTGAAAGCACACAATGCAAGGAAAGCAAAGATTGTTTTGCCCCTAAAAAAGGCAATACTTTTGCCTTTATCTTAGGGTATGGCACATCCGAACATGTTCACAAAATTACGACCATTATATCTCGGGGTAATATTAAGTTTTTTATATATAATGGAATGGGACTTATCCGTTATTCAAAATGTTTTGCTTGTTTTTCAGATTAATTATTTTTTCTCTTGCAGTTCCAATTCGTCCACAATGAACGGCTCAGCGGCCATTATATGGGAGGATTATTTCAAACCTCACTTTGGTCACTGGCCTGACTGGAAACAAACACTGTTTACCAAGACCGTAGGTAATAAAACAGATTTTCCCTTTTTGGTGGGTCACTGATAAACATTTAAAACGAATTTACCTGGGAAAAATCTCAGGTGGCTTTTCTTTGCATTTCGCGGGCATAGGTTGGTTCAGTCTGCTTCGAAAATATGCAGGAAAACTTTGACGACCAATGTACTTAGCTAGTCCATGAACTGTGCATTTCTGCAAAGTAATAATTTTCGCCTTTGATTAGCTGACAACCTAGCAATAAATAGTCTTTGATCACTGTGTTTTGATTAAAGCTGTTCTGAACCTTTAATTTAAACATATCTATCGCACACAAAGCTCAATGAGATTATTAACATTTCAGTCGTTATTGTTGGTGTTTTGGGCATGCTAGTAGCCTTTCTGTGCATGACAGTGGGAGGTCCCGTTACCCAGGTAACGAACACTAACTATCTGGCTGTCTTTCTGTCTGTTAAAGTATCCACTATTTAGGAAAAAGTAGAATTCTGATCACTGCATTTTAAAATTATTCTAAGCGACACATCCTGGATTCACCTTAGTGGTAAGAAAACCAATGGGGATTTACATGTATTCTTCCTTTCTTCCACAAGTAACCGTTACTATGATATGATGTGTCAAGTTCTAAGGATGCTACTGAGTAGTCAAATGCTACGCTTAAATAAATTTCGAAAATCGCTTAAATTACCAATTAACAAACCTCAATGTCTGTGTTTCAGATATCACTAAGCTTTGGAGGAGCTACAGCGGGTCCTCTTGCTGGTTTATTCTTACTGGGGGGTCTCTTCCCCTGGGCTAATTGGATAGTACGTATGGCATTTCAGAGGTCTATATTTAACGATTTTCATTGACACATGTTTAATAGTACCGGTAGTTACATGTAGCTGTAGGTCAATTCTAGCATATAAGAATTAAAATAACGATCGGTTTACGTCTAATAATTCAAAATGTTTATAAAGTTGTTTAATTTGATCTTAAGAGTAAGGATTGCACTTAGATCGTATCGTCAAAGTTGTATCAAGGCGATGCCTTTAATGCTCGTGATAATTGAATTTTATTCATTGCTTTTCCTTAACAAGGGTGCTTGTGCCGGAGCTCTGTCCTCTTTCGGGTTGTTGTTCTGGATTTCCATCGGTGCCTACGTCACCAAAATCAAATCCTACAATCCTCCTGTAGAACCCGTCCCTATTAGCGGGTGCCATTTCACCGCGGAAAATGTTACGTTCGATAACGTGACGTCGTACATGACGTCATATATGACGTCAACAGGTGCGCTAGAGACAACATCAATGGGATATCTAAACGGAACAGAATCACATGGAGCAGAGTATACATTGTAAGTATAAAGCGAAGTGGGGTTTTGTATGCCATGTATCACCAACATTTTGTTTTCAACACAATCAATGAGGAAGCCCTTCTCGCTACTTGTTATTATTTGAAAGTAAGGTGAGTGAAAAGAATTGTGTTTCGCTGAAGACATTTTAAATTGGCAATTATTTTCGACAATCGAATGAATAAGGGATTGGAGGAAAATAAGAATTTTACATTTTAATGAAAGGATGTGTGCATAATTTTACCGATTCTTAATTATTTTTAGTACCGAAAAATTATTTGGACCGGTGTTTTCCTCTAATTTATCACATCGTTTAAATATGTCATTGCAGAACAGGACTTGAATACTTATACGCTATATCTTACATGTGGTATGGTTGCATCGGGATTCTGCTGACGCTGCTGGTCGGTATGATAGTCAGCTTGATAACAGGTAAATTGACGATAGGTGGCTCTGCTGTACGGTGGGTGCTTCTTCCTGAAATAAGACGAATTTCATTTTTTAAATTTTATTCGTAAATTCAATTAATGTTATGAGCAGTAAATGTGAAAGTTACTTTGATTCTGTTTCCTATTTTGTTACCTAGGCCTACTTCTACTTTACACGAATATGACATACGGCAACAGAATATGAAAGCTTCACCGACACAAGTGCGGTGGCCCACAAGTGCACTCCAAATTCCAAACGACACTCCCAATTCTAAACCTCACTCCGAATATTTAAACTTCACTCTCAATTCTTAAACCTCACTCCGAATATTTAAACTTCACTCTCAATTCTTAAACCTCACTCCGAATATTTAAACTTCACTCTCAATTCGTAAACCCCACTCCGAATTCGTAAACCCCACTCCGAATTCGCAAACCTCACTCCGAATTCGTAAACCCCACTCCGAATTCGTTAACCTCACTCCGAATATTGAAAAAGCTCACTCCGAATTCGTAAACCTCACTCCGAATTCATATTTTAACCCCGTTCACTGCCGTATAAAGTCGGAAGTAATATTCTAAGATGGGCTAGGGGATTTTGNAGTGCACTTGTGGGCCACCGCACACAAGCCTTCCTGGATGTTCCTCGCGTAAAGAAACTTCGCGAATACAACATATGAAAGCTTGAAAAAGCAGTATTAAATATTATATTGTGCAGCAGCTTGTCTCGTTTTTCTCATTGTTTTCCACCTCTTAGCTAAGGTTACTACTCATCTGTTAGGCAATCAATATTACATTAATTCTGCAAAACACCAAAACATATATATGAAATATAATACGTGAATAGGTAATAACACCTTCAGTACTATTATATCAATCTGCATTGTCCTGAATTTTTATGTTATGCTGTCATTTATTATGATTAAATGAGTGTCCTTTTCATATGTAAATTACTAGTGTATTAAGTTCATTTTTGAAAGAAGACAATGTTATTGCAAAACGGTGCTTTTGTTTTATTTTTACTTTCATTTGATAAAAAAAGGTTCAGTCCGAAAATTGCATATTCTGATTATTATCACGAAAATTACACAATTATTTTATTTAGCCTTTTCATGTACTTGACAGCGTTTTTCTCCTTTGATGTCTGCATATATGCATGTTTGCCTGCATGCTAAGTTGTCTAGATTTGTCTATTTTTTTCTGGTCAATATAAATTCTTATAAAATCTTTATTACCTTAAGGTCCGACCCATCCCAGTGACGTAGAAGAGCTGTATATACTGCCAGGTTACCGACGATTGTTCTATGGAAAGTCAAGCAAAATGCTGGATTTTGAAAAGTCGGATGAAATTTGCGTTGGAAAGAAATACGAAGATGTGATGCTGGAGACTTTTATAGAACGCGACTCCCAGGTAAAAAGCCCCTGTGATCAGGTAAATATAAATAAGTTGGTGCGGAGGATAAACATAAATGACCTGTTATTGTAGTGCGTGTGTGTGTGTGTGGGTGCGTGCGTGCGCGTGTGTGTGTATGCATGTGTGTGTGTGACTGTATTGACTGATTCAGTTCCAGATCTCTTCTTGTTTAATTGTTCAATATATTTTATAACCCAAGCACTCATTTATTCAAGCAAATTCTGGCATTTGTTAACGTATTCCCCGTTTTTCACTTAACAAAAATGTAATATCAGTGGTAAATAGAGGGATAAGGCTAGAAAAAAAATTAACAAAGTCAGAGAATTCAGAAAAAATTTCCCTTTTCACTTTATACAAAGCTAGAACACGATTTTCTTCTGTTTTTCAATACACAAACGACTTTTTGGTCTTTATTAGGACAAGTCACGAAAAGATTCCGGCTGAGCAACCACAGAACAGCGACTTTTACAGAAAAGAGACTTCAGACGCAAGGATTGACGATCAAGAGTTTTCAGTGATTTTAAAAGCTTCGGCCAAAGACGGACTGACCAATTTGTTTAAACTGAAAGAAATGTTAGATGTATATCAAGGACATTATCTTGCATATAAAAAAATCTTCATTAATGTTTTACTGTGGGGTTTGTTTCTGCTTCACAATCCACGTATTATTTTTTTAAAGAGAGAGGTATGACTGTAAAACAAATTTCAAAATATCCAAGTCGCTGATAGTGTTAACTTCCATAGGCCTATTTGAAAAGACATTGTCCGTGGGCCTCAAATTATGCATATATAGAACAATACTAGATATTTAAAACTGTATATCTCTTTCTAAAACGGCGAATTACTTGTTGCAATAAGACCCGACAAAGTGATTATTGGTTAAGGAATTTAGTAATTTGGAGTCGCGGGAAATGGATTTATTTTTATTTCAAGAGTCATTGTTATGTTCATACTGATTTTCATATTCCATTTTCCTACTGTATGTAGTAAAGATTTTTTAAAAAATATTTCTTGACTTATTACGTAATGTAAAGTGCCAGCTAAGTGGCCTCAACACACACACACACACACACACACACACACATATATATATATATGTCACAGTCTCTCTGCTCTATTCTGAATGTCTAAGTACAGGGGCGGATCAAGGATTATTTGAAGGGGGTCCGGAGCGACAAGCCTCGGCTGCGAAGTCGACCATCGCCCCCTTGACGTTGGGTTCGTGGCTGCTCAAGGGACCCGAAACTTTTTGGTGTTTTGGAGGGCAAAATGTGCTCTTTGGTACGGTTTAGAACTATGATTTAGCAAGTCAAAATTCTAATTTCAAAAGGGGGGTATTGGTGTGATATATTTTTCAGAATCCGAAGGGGTGTCAGGACCCCTTACCTCTTAATCCGCCTCTGAATTAGGACTGCCCACTTCCACGTTATCTTTTAATATTAGTTTAAATGTCTTTTGGTATTATCTACTGTCTTAAAATACCCAGAGTGGTATTTTTTACCCTATATCCCCTGTATTCGCCTATATTAATGTAGTATTTTCATTCCAAAACGATTATTACACATGTCGGTGGTTTTTACTTAAAATTAAAACCCTTATCTGCAAACCGGAAGGAACACAGGACATTACAAGAAAAAGTACATAAGAATTGCATTCCGAGACATTATATGTTCAATGCAAGATATTATATGCACGCAAGACATTATATATACACAAGATTTGCATATCAAAGTGCGTTTACTGAGTTTTAATTCTCAATCATTAATTATAATTTTATTCCAATTCTTAAATATCTCAAATGAACCATGAAAGTGTACATGTACAGTCTTTATTCTTGTCTGTGCTAGGAAAGAGGTCCAGGGTGCCATTTGAGTAACACAGTTTAAGATCAAATAGAAGTTTCAGAAGTTAGCTGTAAAAAAATATCGGAAACAGACTCCGGTTTTTGGCTGACTACCCTTCCTGATACAATGTTTTTATTTGTTTTCTTTTTTTTCAATTCCTTTCTTTACATACTTATCCACTTTCTTTTCGATTAAATTTATTTAATCTACTCATGACGTGTGACTTATACTGTACATATACAGAAGCTATCAGAGATTAAAATGAGTGACAAATAAGTATATAATTTGTTAACGTAGTGTAATATAATATATTTAATATATAGATCAATACTAGTGCATGCGTTTTAAATACGATTGTATAGATTATTTGTCGTTGCAAGCCTCCGTTTTTGAGTGTTTTTTTTTTAATATATAAGTTTTTATTTTAATAATTAGAATTTTGTTGTAAATAATGTATTTTCTCAGGTTACACGGGATTTTTACCCTCTTACGTGACTTGACAATCATTGTAAATATTTTATTTTCGTATCAGCCCCTTTTTTTACTGCAATTGCATGGCGCTTGTATTGATTATCCCTGGATTACACAATTTACTTGCGAGTATAAATGAGATTGTAAGGTGCACTTTAATGTCACGATCTATAGACCCCCAGGTATTTCCCGATTGTGAGAAAGATGACAGCCATACTCGATGATAGAATTTAGGGTGATTGTATTTATTGTTGATGTGGAATAATAAATACGCAATTTGCCCACTTCCTATCACACTATTTGACGGGAAAATGCCGAAAAATGGATTTTCTTGGGGTAAACGTCGATTTTCCCATACTTATATATATATGCTAATTAGTAATATAGCAATTACAATTGTTATTGAATCCGTTACGATATTCAAAGTTAGTTCAAAGTTATGAAGGTCAGCGTGATCTGATGGCAAGTACATATGTCAGAATAATTGCTATTTGATGTTTATAATGTGCTTATTGTGGAGTTTAAAATCACATTCGACGAGGTGCCATTCCTTTAAAAACAAGTAAACCAAAAAGCAAGATAAGACAACATAAAGATTTATTTAGTCAATATTGTGAACTATGCCATAGCTACAGTACCCTCCACCAGGGCGGCAGATTGATTTTTAACAAGATATTCACAGATATGTCTTTAGTTAAATAGACAGTCATTTGGTTTTCTGTCACCCTGTGATGAAATCTCCAAGCTGATTACATGGCAGGTAATTGTTTGCATAACTGCTCAAGCCCTGCCACTTAACAGACCCAAGCTAAGTCTCCTTGACAGTAATCATGACAGTTAATTGCTCTGGCTTTAATCAATTGCTCTTTTGTGACAGATAAAAATATCCCCTTATGAATAGCTTGTTGCTTAAGATTAACTGAGGAATCTATAGTAATAGCTCCCTACAGAGCGGGTGCAATGCCATCTGTGCACGTACACATTTTTTAATTTAAATTGCTTCCATCTGGCCAAAAGTTACAGGGTGGCTTTTCCACGATTCCCCTATAATAACTGCTACTCTGGTAGAGGGAAAGCCATAACGGCAATCCATTATCCTGTATAAGCTTTCTTGTTTTGTAAGCTTTTTAAAAGGTGTAAGTGTATAATTAGCTTAAGGCTTTGTGTTAAAAAATTATAACAACTGCTGATGGATGCTGATACTAATGTACATATGAATTCCAAACAGATGAAGAGCTTACTTTCCCTCACTTCAAATCAGCCACTCTACAGATGGTATTAATTGCGTAATAAACCGCTTGCAATCCTAATTATCTTAATGACATTAATAGTGCAAGTAGATAATGGAGCAGATTGGGACAATAGGAGTTATTAATTGAACAATTCCCTGTGATCTCTAGGTGTAAATGTTTTTTCTTTATACTGCATTAAATATTGATTGAATAAATTGTTCGTGATTGGTCTTTTTTTAGTGTACGTTACCGTGTTATAGGGAAAACGTCGAAACAATAGCGATTCGTTTTTTCATTTTTCAACCTTATGTACTTCTGCCAAATGATAAAAAAACTGCAGAGGATGTGAAAACGTAATATTTTTCTAATATGGATTATTAACCAACATCTCGTGTCTAAGAGATTACTGGAAATAAAACCATTATCAGAATACCTCTGAACTAGTGAAGTGATTTACCTGCTATGGTCTTATTACATATATATAGGATGCTAAGTAAGAATTGTGTGGCTAAATTTATGTCCAGTTAATAAACCGAGCAAGACTTATCTCCTCTTTCTTCTTTGAAATAAAATGCGAGATTGACGGAATTGTTTAGACTGGGGATCTTTTCGGAAATGTACCTTGTAAATCTTACCAAGGTGCAGTTGTAGTCTTTGTTAAGATGTTTTGCATAAGACAAAAAAGTGAATGAAAGAAAAAAGAAATAAAACACTCCATCCTTAATTACGTTTCAAATTGGAAACATTATACGTATTAGAACAATCATCTTTGAACAACGGTATATATATATATGGTTAATGATTCAAAATACAAAATATATATCCATATTTTACACTATTATTCACACTTATAACATGTTCCTCCTAACTTCGACGTTTCACTGTGATCTCCCAAGAAGTATAGACATGTTCCTTAAATTGAAAAGACACCATCAAGAATTACCAAATTTTCACATAATTACAATAAGGAAGTGCTCGTTAAAGGTCAATAATCTGTGAACATTTTTAAACTAAAACACGTGGAATTGGAGGTTGGACAACCTTTTTGACCAATGTTGTATAGTGAGTATACCACACTTGAACTGTTCTACAGCGTCCAAATCCCAAATCCCACAGCGTTAACGCCATTTAATCCATCACTGAAATGAATATTCACACACACTAGTGTACATTTTGTATAGTTTCACAAAACTTCAAATTTACACGAACAACCCTGTATAATTCTTTTGAAGAAGGAACTGTACGCCTTGCGAACTTGTTCAAGACGTAATCCGTACACCACCGCGTCCGCTAAGGGGTTAAGGGCCGTTATAAACGCCACAGTGTCGATGACCGAATGGTCAATGTCCCCTTTGTTAAATATTGTCAAAAAATACAGAACCACCATTGGTGACCAGAAAACAAACAAAGTGCAAAACAACAGGCTGACAATAATGCAAACATTACGATCTTCCTTCTCTCCTATTTTTGACTTATGTTTTTTTGTACGTGTTAAATGAATCCTTTGGCATCTTACAATAACCATGAGCAACAAATACAAGACCAAGTTCGTGAGAAACACTGTCGCCACCAAAATACCACTAGCGACAAAATAGGGATCTAGGTATTCCATGTGCCTATATCTATTAAAGAAAAACACCGTACAGTCTATCTTAGTATGACGGTCAAATAAAAAAGTGGTATAACATAAGTGGACACTATCAACAATACGACAACTTTAGTTGAGAAGATCTGGTCGTGACGTAGTGGGAAAGCCACGCCCATAAACTGGTCCACAACAAGCCACGTTGTAGCCAAGAACGGGAAAAGTTCACGTATCCAGGCCAAAGACACGGAAAAAAGGTACAGACATGAAAGTGGGCCACTGTCGTGCCAGATTTTGACGTCATTTCCGTTCGGGGAGCGTGGCTGCAATGTTGCGTCATATTCATATTCAAAAATGACGTCATACAGAGACGTGGTACGATCCGATGTGACGTCGACGTCATATCCATATGCAACGTTAGATTGAAACATTGAGAAGTTGATACCATTGTAAATTTCGGTGGTCAACCTTGCAGCGTCCAGCGCACTGTACAGCATAAGAATTGAACAAAAAATGACGTTTGAGAATGCAAGGTTGATCAGAAGTCGCCCGGATCTTTTCTTCTTAATGGAAAAAGCACGCAGGGCACAGAGGGATACCATGTTCACTGCTCCACCGAGGGAAGCACAAATGAAACCAATGATGTCCATATTTCTGGTGTACACATAGCTGTTGTAACGTTCCGGATTATCTCCACCTCCGCTGTCATTTGAAAGTGTTGTGTATTCCATTTCAATATGCCCTCTGTTCTAACAGTCTGTGTATCGAATGTCATCAAACATGGAAAAAAAGTCCTCCTTTAATTTAGATATACAAAATCTTTGTCAGACTGATGTATTTGCAGGGTCATTACGCGATCTAAAATGTCACAGAAGGAGGCTGGCTGCTCTCTCGTACTTTCCAAAGCGCCAAGCATCATTCAACTTCCTCTTTTCGCCGATCTGCAGTTGCCATGGGAACGCGTGGAGAATAACCAATGATAAGATCTCGACGTGGCTTTCAGCCGTTTCAACTTCCTGCTTCATCTCTGAATTGCCGTAACCTTAATTGCCTGTTTGGTTAATAGTTGTTGACAATACAGTATTTTGTGTTCTTAAAATGCATTGTGCATGCAAGTTAGTCCAAGCAATAAGCTTTCCGGACGCCTCTGATTTTTTAAAACCATTCACTGCTGCGTTTGTAATCTCTCTAAGCCAGATAGAAATATGAAAAGGATTGTTTTGCACAGGATATTGGGACTGTGTGTGCGAACTGTAACAGTGTTTTTTTTTTTTTTTTGTTATCAAACGAAGTGTGACACAATGTTGCTCGAGTAAACCTAATGTACAATAAACTGCACTGACTTGAAGTGTACCAATGGATATTCCGAGATGGAGATTATCATCCGGTTCCCACTGATTTGTAGAGGTAAGCCGCGTCCTAGCTTGAAACGTGCCTGCGTCACGCTAACACTAACCGGTATGAATCTAATGTAGGCAATCTCTCTGTTACACAGACTTAACACTGACAAGTTTATTATTAGATTTATAGAAAAACGAAGAGGCTGATATGATATGGCAATCAGTGATAAACCTACAGATAATTAAGACGGAACAGTTTTTATAATTCTTATGGGATATTTACGTAGGTTTACACACTAAGCGAAAAATAGGTCTATATCAGATAGCAACTGGGTAAGTACAGTTGTAGTCCGCTAATTGATAAAACTTATCGGTATTCCCTGGACAACTGAAGCTGCAAAGGGGTAATTAATTGTCGTTTAGCAGCTTCAGTAGGCGTGCCAGACATCTAAGCCTCTTAAGCTGAAAGCAATTTAGGGAGAAACCTCTCGGAGATGGATCGATCCTGTTAGAACCATGTAGGTATGGGAACACATTCACAGACAACATTTGCTTTTAAACGTATCACGAGATGAATAAATTAAAACATATTTTGCATTCGTTTTCATCATATTTCAGTGGAATCGGTATGGACAGGCTGGTCCATCTTTACCTTTTGATTTGCAACTGGGAGAGATATAACAACCAGGACTCGAAAGCATCGCGTATTGCGAATAGTGATATCACATAGAGGCTACAATGTATTAAATGGGGCGAGTGTGGGCGAGTTATGGAATCGAAACGCTTGAGTTACGGGGACCTGGGCCCCGTATCTCGAAAGCATCGCGTATTGCGAATAGCGATATCACATAGAGGCTACAATGTATTATATTGGGCGAGCATGGGCGAGTTATGGAGTCAGCCGCTTGAGTTACGGAGACCAGGGTTACACCAACGCTGTCGATTATGTTTTAAGTGAAATCGCTAATGATTCGCGGTTTGTGCCTAGTTAATGCCCCTATTTTACACAGACCACGAATCCCACGAATCGCCAGGTATTGACAAATTTCAGGATTTGTGGTTGAATCGTAATCAGTTGGTGACTGATCAAGTATTGCAAGGACTGACTACGAATATATACGAATCTGTTAAGAACTTCATGAATAATGCTGAGGAAAGCAGCAGGGAGAAATTAACTGCTGATATTAGCACTGTCACAGCAACGGCGGAACAGACACCAGTTGAAGCTTCAGTAGGCGTGCCAGACATTTAAGCAGCTTAACCTGAAAGCAATTTAGCGAGAAACCCCTTGGAGATGGATCGATCCTGTTTGATCGATCGAGGCATGTGAACCTAGTCTTTAACGTGCCAGGGAATGACCGACCCCTACCATACATGTTAGCCATTGACCTGACCTAGATTTGAAACGCTTGCGCAGACGTTAACACCCTGCCCTCATAAGGTTAATGTTAGAAAAACGAGCATTAATTATATTTACACATTAGTATCCACAATGGAGGGGCGGTGGGACGAGGCTGCACTTTTTGCTGCCTTAATTTCCGGATCTCTCATGAAATTCGCTTTTTCTTACTTCAGTTGGTGGAAAAGGCAGAAAAGTTTGCAGTACGTGGGAGAAATCTCGGAGCTGTATATCTACCCAGTGAAGTCCTGCGCAGGGGTAAAGGTGGACCAAGTGGAATGTTCTAAGCTGGGGGTGACGTGTGGTCACGTCTCCGATAGGTATGTTAAAGAGACAACTGCTAATGTTGGCCACAAAAAGATAAATTCGGGGGAAACTGCATTTTTTTCATAATTACCAATATTTAGTGAATCCAAACCTACATTCAAGGTTAATCCATGGATCTTTTTTTTTTTTGCATTACGGAGGTATAGCCATCTATGAAGGTCCACTTGGTCTGATTCCAGAATAATTGCGATAACCCCTGTTTTCGTGGTAAAATGGAAATTTTTTAATATTTCTATGAGTTGATTTTATTGTGGAATATGAATCTTAGACGAACAGTCGTTATCCCTCCAACGGCCTTTGTAAAGGCCGGTGAATGACTGATTTCTTTTTACTTTTTCAACAGCCCAAAGCGCATAACATTCGCTTGTCCAAATATAATTTCCAGAAATCTTTCCACACTGTAGTTTGTGAAATGATCTAGATCCACATGAAGGGGAGCAATACAAAGCTAGATTAAAAAGATAAACTATTATGTGTTTAAAGGTTACAAATCTAAAACAAGCTGTTGGCGGCAAAACTTCTTGGTTTTTTAACAGTGTGCGACTTGAGGAGGTGAGAGAAATGGATTCGCCTCCTCACGCATCCGGGTAGATGGCCTAGCTGACCGTCATTTAAAAGTTATCAACACTTACATGATCCATGCGTAAATACACAGTGCATACAGGTGCGACATGCAGAATAGTTATCCTAGGAATGGAAGTCCAGGTCCTATATGATTTGTACAGGTTAGGGTTAGTTGGAGTATTGGGGTTAGTATATAGGACGAATGTCCCCTGTACAAAGTAATGGAAAGCAGACAACGGTTCCTAGCGGACTTCCATTCCTGTCACACCTGTAAAAAGTGTCAAAGTAACATTCAACCCTATTTGAAATGAGGAGCTGAGATATTTGATAGCACAGTCAACGACAACTTATTCATTCGTCGCAGAAAAGGCAGAAAGGATTCTATTTGCATTTACCTGTCCAATTAGAATTTTTATGTCATTTAAAAGGGTGAAATTACCATTTAATAGTTCTCGATTACCTTCACTGTCTTGCTATTATGCAATACTTGTGCGCCCCGCCATCTGCTGATGAGTGCTGTGTCGTGCCGGAGAGTCCCCCTTGATACTCCGTGTCCCATTGGTAGTTACGGGTGAGCCCCGTTCCAGCTAGATTTTGTCACGCTCTACAGATTCCTGTCACAATACAATGGAGGAAGGACTCTCTTTTGCACGTACCCCCAGTTTCGCATTTTTCCAAGCGCAACCCTCCACCCCTTATATGCTGAGACCTAATGTTACAGCAAGATTTCACAAACAAGTAGAGTGAAACCGTCTTCATTTTCTTAATGCTGTCAAGGGGTGAAATTCATTACTATTCATATAAACCTTTTTCAGTAATGAGAACATTCTCAAGCCGTTGACAGCGTCATTTTGGAAAACCAGTTATTTTTTCTAATTACCTGCCAAATAATTAAGGAGTGAAAGTGACGGGAAGAGTATGCAGGTATAAGAGGCAGCAGTAGTACTCTGAAATTCATGGTGATGGTAAACGTATGATAGCAGCAAGTCGGCGTTAGTTGTCTGAAACTCGAGGTGATAGAGAGCCATTGCCAGTTCCGAAAATAAGGTCTTCATTTGCGTTTCTGATCGGTATTTTGGATTTTAGTGAATATACTTTTTTATTTCATACCGCTGTATTTTAAATATAATTTCTTATTGAATCTAAACTTTTCAAATGTAAACATCAGTCATGTTTGCACTTTAAAATCTA
>NW_019773737.1:354745-396905 GCF_001039355.2 Lingula anatina
AGAGAGAGAGAGAGATTTTAAATTAGCTTGAAAAACAAATTACATTTTTTTAATAAATGGAAGAAAAGGAAACATTATTGAGCCCATTTTGATCAACCACAATTTTCCCCATTCTGAATTCACGTCTCCACATTTAAACAAAAGCCTTCTCAAGATTGGGGCCCGGGGTTATTAAAATTTGATTTTCTGGCTCAGATAAAATGTTTGCCAGTAAAGTTCAGGGCCAGCTGAAGATAACACAGGTATCTAGGAAAACAGGATCATCCTCAGCTGGGATAAAAACTCATGGTAAAAAATGAGGACTGAAGAGAGAAATGAACTAGGATGAGGAAATTGGGTTAAATAACTTATAGCCACTCTCTTCTGAATCACTACAGGTCAATTGACTTTGTAAATGTCAATTAATATTCTCTCTCACTTGGGCACCAAATAAAATGTATAATTATCATCAAGCACTTTTGTTCTAGTTCCATATCAATGCTCTATAAATCAGGTTTCACAGGTAATTGGAAAGTAATACAGGATTAAAGAGACGGAACAGAAATATTGCTTTTATCAAAATGATAGCTTTGTACATAGGAAACATGTGAACATATGATTTCTCGCTGTTCTTTTTTTTATTATTCAAAAGACAATTTATATATTTGATAGGGTTCTATTGCACATTTGATAGGGTTACATTTGAGTTTTTCTATTTTAAGATCAAAAGCATATTTGATAATTTAAGTAGCAAACATATTTAGAAGAAAAAATAATGTAACAAAATTCTATTGATTTCTTTAAATGGCATAAATGCCAGCTCTTAGATGATTTATAACATTTGGCAAGGGTATCTGTAAGTTAACAAATAAACAAAATTTCAGAATTAAAAAAATGACAAATATACAAATTTTTCTTATTCCCTTTACTTAAAGACAAACTGTGGGGAAGATATACTTCATATAACTATAAAATCATACCATTTGTCAAAAAAAAATTGCATACTTGCCTTAATTTATCAAATAATTTAAGAGATGAGAAACAGAAATGAGTATGTATACTGTGTGATTGGCTTTAAAATACTTATCAGAATATCTAATGATCAAAGTCAGATGAAAATATAATCCATCATACGCACATTTTAAAAATACCCATTACGTTTACGTCTTTGCAGTAGAAGCTAGGGAATATGTACTTTTGGTTTTTAATAAGTGAACCTGACAATGCTATTTGAAGCATGATTACCATAATTTTAATCTGTCTGATATATTAATTGTCACTGCTTCTTGACAGTTTTGTGGTAAATCCATGACTGATGCCTCACTTTCTATCTATAATAGCATAATATGATCTTCAATCTATCATCTACCGTATGCACAAACCCAACTAAATCTGGGTTAAACTTTGTATCTGAACACATTCTTCAGACACAATATAATTTGTTAGATATGGATTTGGTACAATCAAAGCCACTTGCCACTTAAAATTGAAAAACTCATACTATAGCAGTTTTGTGCTAGAATAATTTCAAAATAATTTAGATCAAAATATCCTCAAGCAGAGCAATAAGGTGCCATCCAAAGTTGATGGTCTTTTATAAATTTCTGATTCATAGAAATTCTCCACTTAGGGAATCTTCACATGGGAGGTACGTAGTGTACACACATTCCATTTCCCTTTTATTTTCAGTTTAATATAAGGTTACACATAGCTAAAGCTGCCAGGACAAAATTCTTTTTCACTGTGATCTGAAAATATCTCCATACACTGATAAAAGAAATGACTAAAGCCTTATAAACTGCAATTCTGCACTACGAGTTTCTAAATTACTTTAAAAAAACATCTTTCTATTATCAGCTTATTTATTTCATTTACACTGAAATAAAGCAGCATAGCATGTTCCTTGTAAGGTAAAGGTGGTCTCTAAAAAATCTTGATGAAAAAATATCATGCCAGAATGTCCTATTTTAAATTGCTACAAAACAATCTTCATATTATGAGGAAAAACTTTAAATTTGCATGGATTTACAAACACCAAAGTTCCTCTTCGGTGGCCTTCAATATCAAAGTATAGAGAAGCAACTTATGAAGGTGAAGCTGGAGACCTTCAAAATATTCTGCACTTTTCCTAAAATTATCTTTGTCCTGTAAAGATTATTCAACTTGATAGGTAAATGGCCCTTCAGTCAAATTAGTTTCCAGAGACACCTGCTCTTTAGACAGGCAATTACCCAAATGAGATGTTTAGCTAATTTGTAGATCTTTTTCTCAGAAAATAATACCTTCACCTTGATTGCTTATATAGTCTGGTCTGTTCATAAAAAAATATAAGCATTACAAATAGACATTAACCATACTTGTTTAAGTGCCAATTAATCAATAAGTGCCCATGGCCAGTCCCTGGTGGCCAGTAATTATCTAACACATTTTGGAATCTCAACAAAAATCACGAAGTGGATCTTAAAACAGATTTATGATTCTGCATGCTAAAACACATGGAATATACCAGTGTTTCTATCTTACTAAGTAAAAGATTTGAGAGTATTAATGTACAATTATACCTGTTCAATGAGGTCAATCACAGCTAAAGTCATAGTTATCTTTAAGAACAAACATGGTGTCAGTTGTTGGCAAAGTAAAATAGATTTCAGACAAATGAAAAAGTCGGAGATTCTATTATTAGTGCTCGCTTTTGTCAGTCTTTTTATACTTGTGCCATTTCAAAGAGTCCGATGGAAATGGGTGTCAAATATATAAAAAAGGAATTTAATGCCCAGCAAACTGTAAAAAGATCAGATGTCAGCAGACATCTAGTTCTTGACAGTGATTACCTGGGTTTCTTTGAAAATTTGACACCCTTCAAATTCTTGCAATCTAGTCTGGGTGATATGGTTTATTAAGAATATCTGTCTGTCATCAAAAGTTTTGAGAGGGTAGTAATCTTGATCAGATCAGACAGAATGCAACCGGTGAGTTGTAATGCATCAGACACTGCAAATATCTAAACCTAGACCACACTCTGAGAGCCCAGACCTCAGCCAGGTAAAATATAAAAAAATAAATATATATGAGCACAGTATATATTATTTAGTAAAGGATTCACGACTAAATGATATATACATGTAGGTCTAATCATTGCCATGGTGTTTCCAATATTTAACAGTTTTTCAACCATATTAACAATTTCTATTTTATTCTTTTTTATCTTTGTTTAATAAATGTTGTTTTTTATCACTAGGAAAAATTAATACATGTACAGAAGAATTAAATATTCCACAAGCTATCCTACCCATATAAAATTATTGTGTGTAAAGTTCTAATATCAATCTCAAATGAGTTACTTTAAACTTTCATATATTTCATTTCTTACTTTTATTCATTTATGTATTTATCATTATGGCTTATGGTGTGATAAGCATATATATATATATATAATATATATATATATATGGCATAATAAGTGCAATCAGAGGTCAAAGCTGATTGATGAACGAACTGAGCAATAAAGGTACCCGTGTATTAGTCTAAATGGAAAAATCATGTAATTAAGTAGCTGCGGAAATAGTGTTTTACAGTAGCTTATGCCCCAGCAGCAAAACGAACCCTTGACATTGAGCGACTTATATGTGCTTGTTCTTCCTTCATACAACAGTTATTACAGACTGGTTAGATGTAGTGTGACTCTTTTATCTTGGCTTTAAGCTATGTTCTAACAAGGCCAACACAGGTTATGATAGATATGTAATATTCTTGGAGATGGTTTAAATTTCTAATATTAAAACTGCAATGCAACTGGTGGCATGTCTGGAGATAGTCTTTTAAGATTCATATATTTGACAGCAGTGAACTGCAACAATTCAATCTTGCTAAAAGCATGACTTGAGTGCCTTAACCTCTTTGCTTCAGTTCCCAAGACACTTCATCATTTTGTTTTTTTTTTTCACATTCTTTTTTATCTGTTTTTTCCTCATAATATGTTCATGTACAAGTACATGAATCGCAATATCATTCTCCACTTTAACATTGTACTGGCATGTCCTTCTGGTACAGGGTGAAATGCCACTATTTTCTTTCCTTCTTCTTTAAGAAAACCAAAAAAGAGAACACAATCCCAACTATCACAATAACTTGAAATTGGTCATAAATTGCAGTCATCTGGCACGTTCTATATATAACACGGCCTTCATGTGTATTAAAACCTTAACAATAGTTGAAGAAAACCAATTATAGGACAAAGGAAAAGAACATGGTGTGTGTGTGGATCCACATGGGGACCATCTTTATTCTGGGGAACTATCTGCTAGGAAAAGACTCTATACTATGAAACTCTCCACTAGATGTCTCTATACCAGTGATCTCCACTAGATGTCTCTATACCAGTGATCTCTACATCGGGAATCTCCATTCTGACCATCTCTACATTGTATTGAGGATCAAACTATACTGAGAATCACTGCTCTTGGAAAAAAAACTCTTCTGATGATCAACCATTAGTTGGTGTTCTGTCAGTTGTACACTTACAAATGTCTGCCATCACTATATCTTCATCATTGCCACTGATCTTTTAACAGTGCAGATTTGCCGAAGTCTGGGTTTCTGACCCCATCTTATCTGCATGTATCTTATGCCATGGTAGTTGTTACTAGTTTGCGTCCAATTTTCTACAACTATTTTCTAAGTAGTACTTTTTCCCTCACTCCCACAGTATGAATTGCTCTCATGTAGGCCTTAATATCAGATAACAATGAGTTTGACTTTTATGTGAAGTTATCTAACATTGACACTAATTGATCAAAAACAGCTATAAAATTAACATAAATTTTTATACTCAATTACATCAAACAGCAAAAGCACACTTATCAGTCCCACATTAGAGCCGATAATGTAGTATAATGAAGTCTTTTTGCATGCTTCAGAGAAACTATTTATCGTTGTTCACATCTTTAGCATTCAACATGATACACGTAAATAAGATTACCAAAGTGGTATAATTCTTAATAGATTAAGATACACTAAGATTATCATCTATCAAGTACTTTTGCTTGTCAAAAAAAAATGAAAAAAGTTATTAACGTGGCAGAAATTTGACACTAAAATATCAAGACCAATTACCTAATGGTACCGTAATACAAAAATACAATAATTTTTTTGCGTCCTTTTTGTACAAGAACAATACATTATTCACAAACCAGAGTGTTAATTTCTACAGCCATTTGGACAAGGTTAATATGTTTCCATCCCTGCAATAATAAGTTAATTCTCTCTCTCTCTCTCTCTCTCACCCACTATCACTCTCTCTTTTTCTCTCTTTTTCTCTCACTCCCCCTCCTCTCTCTCTCTATCTCTCTCTCACTTCGAGTGATTCATATGTTTTATCAAGAAGTCACGCATCCATTCAAAATATTGAAGGCATATATTTGCTTTTTAAACCTACCCCGGTATATCTCTTGCATTTTTGAAACACCGTATTTTCCTTTGATACAGATTCAAAGCTGGCAACAAAGGAACTCATTTCTGGCATGCTCATTCGGGTGTTCAGCGAGCAGACGGCGTTTTTGGGCCTCTGGTCGTCCGTCTGCCGCGAACAATAGACCCACACAGCGCGTTATATGACGAGGACCTCACAGAACACACCATCCTGGTGACTGATTGGTTGGGGGATTTGACAGTGAGCAGATTTGTTGCGCATCATCACAGGGACGGAGATAATAAGCCGCAGTCTATTCTTATCAATGGTAAATGAAATAATGCCTGATGTTCCAAACACCCGTATTGTCTAAATATCCCAATTTGTTTATGTTCTCTATAAACTTGATTAATGAAATTATTTCAAACTTGATATATAAGTTTGATATATAAGTGATGTAATGATTCAATCTTATCCATCTGACAGAATCAAGTTTCAAGACCCTATCCATACTCATAAACTGCCCTTTCCAATATTGTAAAAAAACATTTGGGGTAAACTATGTTCCGTGTTTTAACACTGATCAACAAAATGCACTTATAGTCTAACAATTAGATATGGTATCAATTTTTGTAGGCAAAGGAGCGTATCAATTATATGGAAATAAAACAACCAACGAAACGTTTACGCCGTATGCTGTTTTCAATGTAGATAAGGGCAGGAGGTACAGGTTTCGTGTAGCTAGTAACGGGATTCTAAATTGTCCAATTCAGGTGAGCGCACACTAATTTAGTACCACAAGCGTGATCACCGTGATTCCTCGGGATTAACCCTTAACCACCGGCACATCTAGTCATCCACTAATACTTTTGTCTATGTTTAAACTGCTCCCTTTCTAAATGAAATCCCATGGTATAGGATCTATGTAAATTTTCTCACAAGAGTTAGCGTGTAGATCTAAATACTGTAATTGCATACTTTGTTTACTTTATTCACCTATTTATGTTCTTGTTGCGTATAGAAGTGACATAGGTAGTCAACATTTTTAATATGTAACATTAAAAGCTAAATAAATTATCATATTGGTTGGATAACATATTTAACTGCATGACTTGTTTAAGTGCATTCAAACGTAACTGTTCTAAGATAAAAGCGCCATATATATGTTATATCGTATCAAGTTTTTTCTCCAAGATCTCGGTGGATGACCATAACATCACCATGATCACCTCGGACGGTCGACCCTTTGAGCCCATCGAGGTCGAAACCTTCATCATATTTGCCGGGGAACGCTTCGACTTCGTCCTGAATGCCAGGCAGGCAGTTGGTAACTATTGGATACGAGCTGCCGGACTCGCGGACTGTGACAGCAGCTTCAAGGGGGCACACCAGTTAGCTATTTTGAGGTATAGAGGTTCAGCAAAAGATGAGCCATTAGAAGAAAAGGGATACAATGCGTCCATTCGAACAGGAAAGGTTTGGGGAATTTTCTCTTGTCACATGTATATGTAACAGTAGGAGTCAGCAAAATATATAACTAGGCCCTACAACAAAATTCAGCTTTAGCTTTATTGGATATAATACGTTTAGAAATAAATTGATCCATTCGAATTTGGACAGCTTATCTTAAATCTCTAGGCCACGTTGCTTAAAACAAGTCTTATCTTTATCTTTTTCAAATAGCTTCTCAATCCATGGAATCGGAAGAAGGACGACATGAACGTCCCAGTTGTAGACCTCGTCAACACCGACCCTAACAATGCCGCCATTTCAAAATCTACCGCCGACGTCAAATTTTACATCGGAATGGATTTCAACAAAATCGACAATCTTTATTTCCACGACCCTACCTACTACCCAGTGTCCGCCATTGAATATAATAAGCATTTGTATACACCACAGTTTAATCACATATCAATAGAAGTGCCACCAGCTCCTCCTCTCACCCAGTTGGATGATATCCCCATGGTAAGGACGCGTTAACGTGACAATAACATGGTCTCAAAGAATATTGAAATATTGAACGTTCTTTCATCAATACTATATAATTACTAAACGCTTGTCTTAATTGAAAATCAGAGCAGCGTGTTTGGTGCAAAACCATTGCTAACATTGTATTGGTATCAAAGTGAAAGTTTTGATTCATCCATTGACATTCTACTAAGATAAGATGGAAACATCGGGACCTTCGATTAACGTAAGGTCCAGTATTATTTCATTATCTTATTTGTAATTGATTCCATTCTTTCAGGAACGGGTATGCAATCATACCACTCACACAGACTGCACTACGAGGTTCTGTGAATGCATCTACCTCCTGAAAGTGAAGCTTGGAGACGTGGTGGAACTGGTGCTGGTAGACGAAGGCTTTGCCTTCAATGCTAACCATCCCATACATCTCCACGGCCATGCATTCTGGGTGGTTGCCTTACAGAAGGTGAGTGCACAAAGTTAGCTGAATATGGGATCAGGTATAACAGAAAAGATAGGAGATTCCCACTCTTTATTCATAATAAAAACGTTCGACGGGATTGTTGTAGAAAGGTTATGAGATGTTTGGTGGTGGTGGCGGTGGCGGTTCGAGGTTCTTGAAGAAACATCGAGTCAACATTAAGATAAGCTGCGGATTTTTGGGAATTTTAATGTGAAACTGATAATAATCATGCAAATTTTTCTTACATGTTGTCTTAGATGTAAACCGAATTAAATTTCAAAATATAACATCGTATTGCTGAGGATTAAAAGGAGTGAATATCATTAAAAACCACCTCTACCTAAGTCCAACTCTCTAGGCTACATACTTGATACACCAGATGCAAATATGCATCTTTTTTCTTTTCTTCCCTCTTGTTCCTTTTTCTCTTTTTTATTGTAATAGGTGTAAGATTGTTATATGCGAAACCTGTTCAAATTCTGACAGATATTCCTTCGTTTTAGATCAACGAGTCCATTACCTTGGACAAAGTGAAGGAAATGGACAGGAAAGGTCAAATTCCACGCAAATTGACGGATGCCATCAGAAAGGACACGGTCACAGTACCGGATGGGGGTTTTACGGTTATTCGATTCGTCGCCGATAATCCCGGTGAGGGGACTTACACATATGCATACAAACTTATGAAAGCGTTCTCATGCGTGGACACATTATAATAATGATACTTTATATTAACATATTTGTTATAATCATAATAGTGATATATAGCAGTTACTGTGTATTAGATGAACAAATCATGAAACTTCGGTGAATGTGTTCTATTAGACTTATCTGTAGAGACAAACACGCAGTCAATAACATTATATTATAATGACGTTCTGAAGTGATACCTGTAACGCCTATTCAAACACACGCGAATACGTTCACATACCGGTCCTCGCGTATTACACACACACACACACACACACAGACACACACACACATACTTACACACGTGCACGTTGATGAAATGTAAATAAGAATACATCCACACATAGTACAGTATGACGGTTTTTCATGCCTATGTATTCTCTCATCTGTCAGATGTCAAACTGACCTTTCCTCGAAAATTCAGATACTACATATGTCCTCTTTTTCATTATTATCTTTTTCATTATCTATTTAATATGCATTTAGGTGTTTGGTTCATGCACTGCCACATAGAATACCACGTGGAGATCGGCATGGGGTTGGTCTTCCAAGTAGGCGAACCTGAACAGTTCCCGCCAAAACCAAAGAACTTTTTATTATCTATTTACTTTGCATTTAGGTATTTGGTTCATGCACTGCCACATAGAATACCATGTGGAGATCGGCATGGGGTTGGTCTTCCAAGTAGGCGAACCCGAACAGTTCCCGCCAAAACCAAAGAACTTTCCAAAATGTGGAGACCAGAAAGAAGAAGATGGCGACACAGGTGCAAACACGACCAGCTGCCCTCGTTGGGGTTATTCCAGTTCTGCGTGTGGTGTATCAGCTACTGATTCTCTGATTGTTTTTGTGGCGCTTGTCACAGTTCTGGTTTCAACATTTACTGTCTAAACGTATTAAAGGCCATGTTTTCCTGTTTCTAAATTTTAATGTATCTAAATGAGCGTTTTTATTGATGGTCATTATATGACTTAAAAAGAATGGTGAAAATGCATGTTAGCTAGCTTTTAATGGTGCCTAATGGTGAAGAATTAATGCGCAGCCAACTGAAAGTCTAAATTCATAAAATGCAAGCAGATACAGTGATCTCAATGACCATACATCTGTAACGCTGGCAAAGAACTGAGGACGTGGTCAAAATTATTTATGCTAAATATTTCGCGCGTATAATTCACTCCCTGTGCATTCCTGTCCATAAACCCATGAGTCAACTGACAGCTTGGATGACTGCACATGTTCATGTTGTTGTAGCTTTGTTGCTTTTTGAAACGGGTGGAAAAACAGCTGTGCGAATATCCGTCATGCAAGTTCTGGTGACAAAAATAGTGCAAATTGCTAGAGCTAGTTTTGGTCATACAAAGCGTCATTTCAATGTGCTCGCAGAAGACAACAATTCTTTAGTGGTCTGGAAATTACGCAAAAGGGCTAGACTGTTTTCTCCTGATTAACATCACATTGTGGTCTGTTAGGATGCTGTGAACCGTGGATTGTTAGTAGGAGAGAGGTCCAGACAACTGCATGGGACGAGCTGAGGCAGGTGTTTTTGTCGAGGGGTGGCTTTATCTGAACCATCACACTCCAGAAACTGGTCAGATCAGTACCACGAAGAATTTTGGACCTCATTCGGGTTTGTGGCAAATACCCGAGACAGTTAAAAGATTTATTTTTAATAGCAAGGAATTGGCTTTGGGTGATTCTGCTTTTTTAATCTTATTCCTGCTTTCTTGAATATGACGTTTGCTCTTCTCTATAAATTGTCAACAATTTACTAAATTTGTAATTGATGACAAGGATGAACCCAAACGAAAAAACACAATAAATGTATTGTTACTGAAAGGCAGAGTTTGGAATTATAATAAAGCACTAATAAACTGGTTGTAAGTTACATTCTGTCGTAGCTAGTATAGACTTACAGCATTCGTAGATGCAATGAGTATTCCATCATTTTAGCAAGAGTGTATTGGCAGGTGGCAGTTTTAATTTTTTATGTGTGTAAAACCCCAAACCATTAGAAAACCCAAGAAAATATATAGATTGTTCATATATTGAGCTTTTACCAACAGACAAAATATAGTCTCAGAAAATTCGCAAATATCGGACACCATGCTAAAATTGCAGTCCTGCCGCGAACTTTAGCGGTACTTAAGATTGAAAATGTATGACTATAAACATTGACACAAGATTACTAACTAATAGTTCATACAATTTTCTCAAGTTCTGCAAGTGTAAATTTTCATCATCACGTTACCACGGCAGCTAGACTAGCGTCCACGTCACTTGTTGAATGTCAAAGCAATGACAACGAACTCCTCATAGGATATTCAAATTTCACAAATACATAAGAGACAACATATTAAACTATTAGTAATTGCACTGTACCTCTAAAAAGGTGGTTATCGTGCTTTTCCTCCCCGTGCACCATACAAACCATTGACTTTGCCCCGCGTCCATTTTGGCCAGCGTCCATTTGAGAAAAACAAGCAAATGAGCAAAATGTTCATTAGCTTGGTAGTTGGATCATAAATGAAAATTATAAAACGCAAACCGAAACACTTTCATACCGTTTGCTTAGTTGTACCACCTACCGCTCAGGGAGTGTCAAAATCTGCTAACATCAGTCTGATAAAGGCCTACGTCCCGGTTGGCCGTAAGCTAACGGTATGAAAGTATTTCGGCTTGTGTTTGATAATTTTCATTTATGATCCAACTACCAAGTAGCTTTAGTCAGTTCACTCATCAGATGCTTACAACTGGAATGCATAATTGCGCCCTATGCCCTTCGTATTTGATAAACTACGCTATATACACCCTCATAATAATCAAAATTAGCCAATACCCTCAATACAATTATATAAATAGTTTTATTCAAAGAACCAGCAGATTTGACGAGACTTGCTGACAAGATGATTCACGGGCGCACTATAACCTCATGTCATCTAACGATCTCCTCTCTAAGAGTAGCTCTTCACACATATTTTCTTCGTTTTTTTCGAATTTCTTCCTTTTAATTCCTATGTTTATCTTTTTCCTAGTTTTTGAAGAGATCTTGGGTCCTGCTGTGCCATCATCTTTTTTTTCCATTGTCTTTTTTCTTCCGCAGTTATTTTTTCTTATTCCATTGCTCTTTTTTCTTCCACAGTTATCCATTCTTGTTCCATTGTCTTTTTTCTTCCGCAAATTTAAAATTGCTACGCTGCGCAACAAAGGAAGGTATGTAACTTGTGGACGGAATAATACCCGAGTGTCCGATTCCGAATTTGCTTTTTGAAAAAGTGCATGTGATGGAAGGCAAGACCCTCACATCGAAGATAAAGATATAGATTAATGCTTGCTGCAGAACAAAGAGTACTTTAACGTGTGGTCGGTTCGATATCCCTAAACAACATCATAGTTTCATTCCTCTTTCTGAGAAATAAATCAAGCGTTATAAACACGATTCAAAGATATAGATTATAAATAAAGATATAGATTAATGCTTGCTGCAGAACAAAGAGTACTTTAACGTGTGGTTGGTTCGATATCCCTAAACAACATCATAGTTTCATTCCTCTTTCTGAGAAATAAGCGTTATTAACACGATTCAAAGACGTTGAATGTTTTCATAGATTATGTAAGCCACACAGGTTTGCGTTGGAATAATGGACATCATGAACGCGATTACATGCGGTCGCCGCGTTCGGCAAGAAAACGATAGATTACATCGAAGTGAAATTGCAAAGTGAGGCGTTCGTTCCATAATGTCCTACGCTTAGCTATTCCTTAAAGCGCGAGTCTAAGAAATGATGGGTATTTCGATAACTTCAAACTAACAGAGATCTTTTCACGAGTTCAGAGCGACCTCGAAACATTCCATGCCACCAGTATAGAATGCCACACGTGTATTGTTTAGTAAAAACGTTATCATAGGATTTTTATTTTTTTTGAATTGTATAGATAATGTAAAACATTTAGGAAAAACATAAGGCCTACACGTTTAAATAATTGTGACAGAATTTGTGTTCAGGTAGGTATAAATTAATTAGCCATCAACTATTTCTGCAAAGAAAAACACCTGAGTGCAATAAATACTTTCGAAACTTGAAATGTACTCCTTATAGCAAAAGAAAAGATGGCCGCGCATTGTTGATACATACCAATTATTCACCGACCAAATCAAAATTTTTACGTTCTTCAGAAGCGTTGATAAGCATTACAAAATATCTGGAGAATGCTTTGGTATTGGCAAGGCGTGGTCTAAGTACAAAGACGCTCGGAAAACATTTTCAAAATGCAATCGTTTCGTAAAGCGTCTTACGAAGGTGTTATACGTAAGACCATACCGAAGACGTCTTCTTGCCCAAGACCAATGTTTGATTAGGACATTGCCATTAGTGATATTTCTCTCATTTTCATTGGCTGCCGTCTGCCAATCCAAAAATGATAGGCAACTCTTGCGGCACTTCATGAGGAATAAAGCAACAAAAAGGTCCGTCCTTAGCTATCAGTATATAAACCTTACAAAGCACCACTATCTGATGTTCAGGAAATTGGAGCCAATGCACAACATGAAGGTGATCCTAATGATGGCATTATTTGTCCTCGTCAGTCTAGGGCAGGCGCAGACCGGTGATGCTCAAGCCTTTGGAAACACGAGTCATTTCTCAACTTGGAGTAATGCTGCAACGCCATTTTTCATGAGAAACGTCAGTTTCGGCGGTAATCAGTCTGTCGATGGGGAACAAGTGACGGCGAAAACGGTGAAGAATGAAGGTTATGGTCTCTCCAGCTTCACAGCAGAAGTGCCCAACTTAAACCCAAGAGACAGTAGTGCAAGTCAAAACGCTTCTGATTTGGCGGACCATTCCCTCCATCCCGTCGCAATAATGTGGACCAACGATGAAGCCAATTCAACAGCAGATCCAACCAGAAGTTTGATTCCATTCAACGTCACAGTGAACAACCCGATCTGCTTCAAAGGAAACGGAAAGTCAATTAACGACGTGGTTCTGGTCACCTGCTTCTGTGACGATCTGTGTGACGTGTTTGGCGACTGCTGTTGGCCGTACGACAACCACTGCAGGGAGACAAAAGTCACGGGGGTTGAGATAAGCAGCAATGACACAGAATGCTGGTTACAGGGCACCAGGCAGATATGGGGCGTTGGCAGTAGATATTATTGGGTCGTCTCCTCGTGTCCAAGTCATTGGCATGATGAAAATGTCCGCCAAAAATGTGAGTTCATAGGCTGGTCTGACAACATCGATATCATGCTGCCTGTCTCGTCAACGGAGGCAAACGTCACCTTCAAAAACATTTTCTGCGCTACCTGTCACAATGTTTTGTCACACAAAGCATGGAAGCCCATGATTGCGTGCGACAACGCACAAGTTGAGACTGATTTCCAAAGCCTTTGGACCGTTACTGAGATTTTGAAGAAGGTTTTTATGATAGACAGTTGCTTGATATTCTTTGATACGCCAGATTATTATCCCGGACGCCCTTGTATGGGACCTGGGGGAAGTCACCATCCCGATGAGGGTTCCGATGATGGGATGTGTCCATACAACGTTGACCCCGAATTAGAAAAACTTTGCATGTTCGGGCCTTTCTCGTTGACATACTTTGGGGGACTTCGGGGTTACTCGTTTGGTCGGAACATATTCTGCTGGCTTTGTCGTCTGCCCATGGACATTTCCTTAAGAATCCGAGAATGTGGTAGTTTCGGTGAGTTACTTTAGAGTAAAAAAATCCATATCGTTTGCCGTCTTAGCTATTTCCAGGCGCGTTTTTGATTAATTGTAGCATGGTTGTCCACTTCTTCGTTTTAACATTTAAAAATGTCCCCGTATGATCGTCATAAAATACTACAACATTGGCCTTTATCGTACTGGTATAGCTGAAAAATGTTCTTCAAATTAAATCTAAAATAATGAAATTGTTCTTCTCCTTCTTCTTTTTCTACTTATTGTCATTATTAATTTCAACCCATTGCCCAGCTATTTATACTTACCAACATCCTCACCAACTAAATACCTGCTTTATTATATCAGCCAGAACCGAGAAACATTAGAAGCTTCTTGTTAATGATAGCTGACACAGTTTCTATGGACATTTTAAATGTCACCTTTTTATGAAATGGTCAATTCTCATTGTAATGTTAATCATAAACGCATATATTACATTTGCCATAAAGAAATCGTATATGATTTTCCGTATCGTTTTATGACATCGTAAATGGCTACGGGCTACGGCAAGTATGTTTGCATATTGTGCGGGTGCCGTGTCTTTGTGCTAACTTGAACTTTTGTCGGTTGAATAAATTTCCTACAGTCTCAGTATAGTTGTCGTACGCCTTCCGTGCGGCTTTTTATTTCTTTGAAGATCGATACGTTGTCGGAATTGATACCTACGATTTTAGCATTCACGTGGTCAGAATTATGAAAGGCAGAAAAATAAATTTGTGCAGGAGAACTATACTACAATTTTTAAACATATTTATGCATATTTAACATATTCATGCCTCCTTACACCACCGGAGGGAAGGAAAAGTCCAGGTACAAGCAACATCACAACCAACGCAACTCCACCGAACAATGCCCGTGCAGGAACTGCCTACGAGCTTACGACTTTCGAAATTTGTCAAATCTTTTTAGCTTGACAAAAACCTACAGGCAACAGGGGCCCTTATTCCGTACGATTTCGTACGAATTCGCACGGCTACCCTCTGCCTCTGCTTAGACGCCATCGCGTTGTATGTGTGCACCGTACGGACATCGCATGGCAAATGTAATCTTGGCTTAAAAACTTAGCCAAATGCGTAAAATTGAATGGATAATCTTTTTTTTTCAGATGACAGGAGGCGGAGAGTATTTGAACCGTATATTTTTTCCGCATTGATAGACTTTCAAAGGGAATTGCGTTGCAAGGACAACGAGAATGACGTAAGCATTATAATTTTTTCCTAGCGGGCTTAAAACCTACGTCTCACACCAATTCTGTGTGTGAAATTGAAATGCCTCCAAGGGCGATCACTAAATAAATTCAGTGTTTAGTTTCCATTTTTTTTCAAAATCGAAACTAGCAACCAGAAACCACACGTATTTCTGCCCGTGGCATCTGGTCTGGTGTGGGTAAGTTTCTTCGAATCTGAACTGTGCACGTCTTATGGGACTCGGACCACATTGCCCTGTATGGAATAGGATCCTAATGAGATTGGTTATTTATTTATTTATCAGTTTATTTATTTGTTTTTGTGGTGTCTAAGAAGGGTGTGCAAGATTTTCATAGGCGCGGTGCATTTCAGTCGAGCGCCACCGGAGGTCAGAATTGACATTTAAAATAAAATGGCCAAGCCCCGTTTGCCACTGAAACGCAAGCCAGTGATTTAAAGAAGTTGACAGGAAGAGCACTTTTTTCAGTTCTGTTTACCTTAAATATAGCAAATGATTCTTAAAATTATATATAAATACATAATTTTTGTTTTTAAAATTGTTTGAACTGAAAAGAGCAATTATCAGAGTGCATTTAGACACGCTTCTATACGAAAATAGCGCTAGACATTTTACTCCCATTAAATATTTCACATTCTTTTTCAGAACAAATGTAAACGAGACGCTGGATGCTCCGAGGGACAAATTTTCTGCTCGCCTCCCATTCAAGATATACGAAATATCCCGTTCCTCCTAACTTTCAAATTCGTTCCAAACCGACAATTGACGCACCTTTCCAGATATTCGTATCTTTGCTTGATGTATGAATGGCTTTTTCTTGAGAAAGATATTTCTCTTTTTTCTCCTTACGGCGCTTGGACGATTGATAACCTGAGAGGTGAATGCACCCTCCCAAACCACGAGAAGGCTTTCGTCACCAATACTGCAACGCTACGACTGCAAAGAAAAGTTGGACACATCAGCGACGCCAAACGATTGTTCCAGGATTTAACTGATGAAATCGAGGCTTTTCTTCGCCATTCACACCCTCGAGTAAATAATAGCGATATCAGTTTTGAGGTGAGCATCTTGAAGAAGAGCACCTCCGTGTCGTTCGATTCTACCGTGTCCCCTGGCAAAGAAAACGCTGCTCAGCCGGCATCTTCCGCCTCGGGATGCCGATTTCTTTGGCAGGTTGTAATTATTGTGTTTTTTACACGTACATCTGTCATGTAAAAACAATGATTAAGTTGCTATTCAGAAATACACTTGCACTGCAATCTGAGAGATAAAATGAGACATTGATTGACAAACGATGGTTTTCCGGCAAAGGGAGAATGGAAGACTATGACTGTTTTGTCCCCATCTCGTGGCAGGCAAAAAATTCGTCGTGAACATTTTTGTCCCCGACGTACCACAAGTATTGTGGGTCATGTCAAGCGTTCCAATTTTCGGAACATTTTTCAGAATTATGCCTGTGCTTTTGTCAGAAGAGACTATGCTATGTACATGTACGTATTTGAATAAAATGTCCATATTAATACTCTTTCAATGTTATAATTTCGGTAACAAATTAACAGCTAGTGCTTAATGACTACACCGGAACACAGGAGTCGCGTGGCAGCAGACATTTATGATGGGATCACATTCATTTTTGCCAAGTATGTGGCAGGCGTTCAATATTAATAAATACATCGTATTAATGCTCGTACACATGTATGCCCTGTTCTGCTGCAGTTGTTTTGCAGAATCATGAGCCCTCGTGTTAGGAAGGTTGCCTCTTCTTTCTGTGTGATGAGATTTAATTCCATGTGTCGATTCCAATGTAGTAAGGCCGTAGAACGCCCCCCCCCTCCCGGGGGCTGTTTACCCCTAGAAGCTCGTGAAAGACCCCATTCCCATAGATTTTAGATCGATCTATCCCTGTGGGAAGTCTCACTAGATTACTGTCAGCTTAGCCGGCTTAAGCGTCTGTCCCGCCTACTAAAAGCTGCAAGGGGGTAATTTACTATGGTGCGCGCTCGGGTGACTGCAATTTAGCCTGAACCCCCGGGGAGTTAGGTCGATCTAAATCTAAATCTCTGGATCGATCTAAATCTCTGGGAATACACCCTTAGTGCTACGATTTACTCATTACTGTTGCAGATTTCTTAATGCAGTTATAAATAATTAATGACCAAACCTCTGGGGGCTGATCGTTTGCAAAACCGCCTTAGACTACCGCCAGCACGAAAATGCAGTAGTATCGAAGTAGCAAAAAAGCATTAACGCAGTAGTGGTGTGGAGCATATTTGCAGTAGAAATGCAATATAGCCTACTGCAATTCTACTCCAAAAAGTACATAGGTTTGTACAGAGAGGAGCATTCATGCAGTAGATTAGCAGCATGATAGAAGCATGTTTCAAATATGCTAATTAACTCCCAAATCGAAGCAGATTTGAAGCATGTTTGCAGTATGATTGCAGTAGTCTACTGTGGTTTGCAGTATGATTGCAGTAGTCTACTGCGCTGGAGTTTCTACTGCGTTTTCTTGCGGGTAGGTACGCTGACTTTCGATGTTCAAAAACTTTCTACAGCTCATTAACTACTCACAGACTACTCACTTAAAAAGTTGCTTTGTGAGCGACGTTCTGGCATGCCCTGCCCGGCGCAACTGTCACGGCATTAGGATGAGATAATATTGGGTACATGTAGCCCGACACGTCCGGTATTGAAGGGTGTCGATTGGTTGATGAATATAATGTCCTTGAATGGGTCTGTGGGTTTGCTTTGTAACAACACCAAATGTTAATTGTTTTTAATAATATTAAAGGAATTCAAGCCAGGTATTTGAGCGCATTCTGAAAGCACGAAAAGCATTTTGTTTAGCTTACCCGAGGACATACCTGTATCAAACTTTTAAAATATAAATGGACAGTTAAATGTCCTTAATCAATATAGCAAAAAAAAATATATATATATATATATATATATTTTTTTTTTTTTCATACGGGTTTTCATACTGGACTTCTTTCAGACTAGTTACAGAGTTATGACGAGTGTCAGGAAAGGAAGCATAACGTTTTATTTTTATTACTTTTGTTATTCTTACTAATTTCATTTTTACCTCATATTTTATTCATTAACACAATATTTCATTTAAACCCCCCATTGGGCTATGTGTAAGATAAGTGTGTGCAATTAACATGTTTTACCCTCTTTAAATAAAGTTTATTATTATTATTATTATTATTATTATTATTATTATTATTATTATTATTAACATTTGGTAAGTCGGGGGAAAGTACAGTTTTTAAATTTGTTAAATTTGAGTTTTTTGTCGCAAAAATACTCACTCCTTTGTGTACTTTTAAATAGTTAATAAATATAAATACTAAACGGACTTAACTCGAATAGCTGAGATTAAGCTCGACTCTGACTCTGCCCCCTTCCTAAATAAGAGTATTGTTGGACATCCAATTCGAAGCATACCCTGATAAGACGTAAGGGGCGGATCTAGATTTTTTAAGAGGGGGGAGCGTTTTTTTAGTTATTGACAGGCCTCGGATTGCGAGGTCGACCTTCACCCCTTGACTTCAGGTTCGAGGCACGCTCGAGGGCCCCTCAAAAATTGGTATCTTGTAGGGCAAATGGCGCCATTTGGTACCCTTTATAACTATGATTCAGTTAGATTTTTTGGGGCGTTTTTTATCATAAATCGAGGGGAGTCAGGACATTGCTACCTCCACTACAACCCGCACCTCTTATGTTGCTTGGATTATCATATGATTTTTGTACACGTATTACACATACGTCATAAATATTCGAGAACCGCCAACCACTGAGGCTGTGTCTGTAAATACTGCAGTAAAATACGTATCAAATATTATCAAAACCTAAGTGAAGAACGAGGCTATAGATGCATTGAAAGAAAAGAGAAAACGGAGTCGAGATGAGACTACTGCGACTGAGCGTATTAATGGCTTGCGTGTTAGTTGTTTATGTTCTGATTACACAAAGACACAAAGACTTGTCATGGTAAGTAGAGTGTAGTTAAAATGTTTAAAATGGTAACATAAATTTTTAATACAAGCAGGGCAGTCGTAACGTTGGCTAACTTTTTATTTTCATATAAAGTAAAATTATTAACCAGAGTCACAGAATAGATCTTCTTTCTTGCTATGGATGTAATATTCCTCCCATGTGCGTGTACAAAACTAGACAAACACATCAAAATATGGCAAGGAGGACTTCAGCTGTCCTAGTTATGTTTGGTGTGATGAAAATCTATATTAAAACACTGACCTACCCCCCCCCCCCCCCCCCCCCCCCGCCTGTAAAGAATATAGGACAGTACCTTATAGGGCAGTCTTATTCAGTGGAGTGTGGTCAGACGAAACCTTACATGAAAGATTTTATTGCATTCTTTGGGGATTTGTAAAAACAAATATCTATTTGTACATCATTAATTTATATATTTGAAGATTAATGTTGAAAAATGGCTTAACGAAAAGAATTGGCAACACTTTGCAAAAAGGCATAGCCACAAAAGTAGAACGCTTTTGCTGGTGGTGGAGACTGGCTGGACCAATACTTTATCTTTATCAACAAAAACTCCCAATTGTATCTCACAAGCACACACCCACATTCACACACTTACACACACACACACACACACACACACACACACACGCAAACACACACGCACATACACACACGTTTACGTTGACGGGCATCTATTTTTTTCTATCGGACTAAAAAGGTCAATTTTTTTCAAGATTTCCAACCTTCTTACTTTGTCTGTGGCGGTCTACAGTAACTTCCTTACTAACCTGGGTGACAATAGATGTCATGAGACCATGGTCGCCTCGAGTGGTTTAGATTATGTCAAAAGGTGTTTGAGTTCTCCTTACTAACTTTGCTGACAATAGTTGTCCGGAGGCTGGGAGTGGTTTAGATCATATCAAAGCTGACAGTCTTTCAAATCAACTTTCATCAGTTGACAAGGCCCACACATACCTGTATATATAGGATGTTTAGTCCAGCATCTAAGATCTATTGGACAAGCTCCACATTCGAACCAGTAGCTTATTTTACTAGCAAGCACTGGATATATTTGACTATAAGGATTTCTTTCTTTTCAATACAACTCCATACAATTAAGTCCAAACGTACACAAACACAAACACCTACGCAAACACACACGCTCTTAAATCATTTTAGTAGTTGAATAAAAACATTGTTTCATGACTTGACTTACTGTATCACTGTACCCATTGCACTGTACCCATTGCACCCGTGACACTTTATTTGCTAGGGGAGAATATATTCCAATATTACCAATAGTACTTGTTTTTCTAGGGTGTACGGTAAATGGGAGCCTAGACCTTCTAAACGTACCAGTAACGTTCCCAATTCACCACACGAGCTTGCATACCGTTTCAACCAACTTAAATGGAACGCCGTGCCTAAAACATGGCTAGAAAACATGAGCCGCAGAAAACACGACATGATGGCACAATGTCAAAGACTAATAAATGATTCTGGTTCGAAATCAAGACCAACGCCTCCATTTGCCACTGGAATTTACAAGTTAAGGTATGGATATGTGGATGAAGAAAAGAAGATACTATTCTGTGGTATTCCGAAAGTTGCAATAATGAATTGGCGCTTTGTATTTCTCCGTTTGGCTGGAAAACTTGCACCATCAACAACTTTGTTTGAAGTACAAGAGATGTCGAGAAGATTCTACCGCGCCATAACTCACTTTAAAAATCTCGATCGGAAGAAAAAAGAAGTAATTCTTAGGGACTATCTCAAAGTGGTATTTGTACGACATCCGTTAGTACGACTCTTATCAGCGTACAGAATGCTGGCGGATGGAAATTCAAAGTTCGGCAATCTTTTCAGATTGCTCCAAACACAAAATGGTGGTACCGTTTCCTTAAAGAGTTTTGTTGGATTTATAATAAAGAGCTATGACCCCAATAAAGGTGTCATTACTCGAGAGAAAAGATTGGGAGACGACCATTGGACTGAATATTTCCAGCTTTGCGACCCTTGTTCTGTTCAATATGATATCATTGGCCATTTAGAGGAAGAAGAAGACGCCTCAAACTTCTTGAAATTAATCGGTGCAAATTTCATATTTCCATCTCTGGAATCCGTGAACGATACTGCTGAACGTCACAGGGTTCACGGTGACACCGCACAAAAAATGAAAGAGAGCTACGCTGAGGTGGAGGAAGCAGATCTACGCAGGTTGCTGGAGGTTTTCAGAACGGATGCACAGCTGTTCGGATACGATCTGACAAAAATGGATTGATTATAAGGAAATAGCTCTCAAAACATCAATTTTAATTTAGTAAGAATTTATTCTATGAATTAAATAAAACTTCCAAACAGCAACATGCCAGTAGGGGTTCTTAGTACTACACTGAAAATGCGATGATGTGAAAAGAGAAAATTAAAAAAAAAAAAAAAAAAACTGCATAACTTCCAGAAAAAGAATCAAATCATACTGGTTTTCCGACCCAATCTGCATTTCACAAAAATTTAAAAAAAATGCATAACTTCTCGACACAATTATTCGACCAGGCGCTGGTTTTAGAACTCGACCTGTGTTTTAGTAATATTGATCATTCCTGAAGGTTTGAAGACGATAGATCAATTGCATATCCCCTGAATGTGTTACGTAAATGAATGGAATTTGTTGAAAAAGAGACACAAATACAGCATAACTTTCAGAAAAACGGTCCAATCAAGTTGATTTTCAATTCAATCTGTATTTTTCAAACATCCATCAGTTCTGCTTTGTATGTTCGTCGGCTGCAGACTGAGAATTCTGGTGTCGGTACCAAAAAAAAAAAGAAACATTTTTTGTTAATATTATTAAATAAAAGCAGGTTAAGCCCTGTTGATGATTGTGTTAGTTGAGACCGTGACCTCTGACATTGTGTTCCGTTCCCATGATGCATTAGTATAATGGTTAGATGTTGAATAAAGTTCAGTGTTTATTGAACATGTGAATGTTGCGTTGTTCCACATACACACAGTCTGGTCCATACCAAACTGGGACCGAGATCATCATGGTGGCATGCGGTGGAGAATAGAGCAATCTTCATTGACTGAGTGAGTGATAGATAATATTCTCTTAAACATAAGAATATTAACTTTGCCGTTCCACGTGGTCTGTCTACTGAGAAAATGGCGACTGGAAGCAACGAGGCCGATCCGGCAGTTCCATTTCTCCACGTTAATACCAATTTGCGTCTCCCGCCAGAGCTTAACTTGCAAACCGGTAACGTACCCGAAAACTTTAAAGCTTGGAAGAGACAGATTGAAATATACTTACTAGCTAGTGGTATAAAGAAAATGGAGAAAGAAATTCAAGTAGCAACCATTATTAACTGTGGCGGTGAATCACTACTCAAAGCATATGATCACTTTGAATGGGGTGATAGCGACCCAAATGACCCAGACGAAGTTCTGAGAAAGATTGAAGAGTACTGCAACCCCCTCATAAATGAAGTGGTAGAATCACACAGATTCTGGACTACTCCGTATGTGGAACCAATTGATCAGTATGTAACTGAGCTGAAAAGCAGAGCAGCTTCATGTAATTTAAATTTGGCCAAATGGAGGACCGAATGATAAGGGACAAAATAGTATTCAGTACCAGTGGCAAGCTGCAACAACTGTTATTGAGAGAGGGTGACCTTGATATCAGGAAATGCATTAAAATCTGTCACTCCTACCAGCAAGCTAATAATCAAGCAAAACAAATGTCCCAGGCACAGACAAGTGTTAACAAGCTCCAGCAAACTAAACCTCCACAGAAGCGAAGGCAAGATAAACCTCTGCAGGCCAAGAACAGTAAGCCACATCAGGTTAAACTCTGTAAATATTGCAACACCAAGCACAATATGAGAAAGGAAGATTGTCCAGCTTGGGGGAAAACCTGCAATGGCTGCAAAGGTAGGAACCATTTCAAAGTAGTGTGTAAAAAGGTGCGTATCGTCACAGGGGAAGAAACTCGTGCAGAAGAAGATAGTTGGCTCAATTCTGTGAACTCTGTAAATAAACACAAAAAAACTGATATTTTGACAGCTCAAATGACTGTTAATGACTGTGAGGTACATTTCCAATTGGACAGTGGAGCAGATGTGAACATTATCAATCAGAGATATGTCAAAAGATCACAGGCTCATGCATCCTCTATGACTTTACACATGTTTAATGAGTCTACACTCAAACCCCTTGGAGAAGCTGACTTACTAGTACACAACCCAAGGACTGGTGACAGTGAAATGGTGCACTTTGTAGTTGTCTCCAATAAGTTACAGCCTATCCTAGGACTGAACGCTATTCAGAAACTTGGTCTTGTTACTGTGAATAAAGACAAGTTTATTGCCAAAGTAGTGGGGTCTAAGCAGAATGCACCTGGTGACCTCGGTGAAGCAACCCTCACACTTGACCCTGATGTGAAACCCAGAGCATTGCCATGTCGCAAGATTCCAATTGCCCTGAAGGACCGTGTCAAAGCAGAGTTGGATTCTCTAGTAGAGCGACAAATACTGATACCAGTGACTGAGCCTACACCATGGGTTAGTCAGATGGCTATTGTGCAGAAGCCTAATGGAAAAAATTAGAGTGTGCATTGATCCACAACCTCTTAATACAGCGCTGATGAGAGAGCACTATAGACTGCCAGTATTAGATGACATACTGCCAGAATTGAACAATGCTAAAATATTTTCACAACTAGATGTTAAAGAGGCGTTTTATCATGTCCGCCTGGACGAGGAGTCAAGCAAATTCACGACAATGATAACACCGTATGGTCGCTTTAGGTGGTCCAGACTGCCGTTTGGTCTAAAAGTCTCGAGTGAAATATTTCAGAGGAAATTGGATGAAGCCCTGAGTGACATAGATGGAATATTCTGTGTTGTAGATGATATCATTATCGCGGGACAGGGTGATACAGAAGCAGAAGCTAAAGCAGACAATGAAAAGAAGCTGAGCATACTGAAACAGAGGTGTGCTGAAAGAAACATAGTTCTCAATGAAGAGAAACAGAAAATGNAATACCAATTTGCGTCTCCCGCCAGAGCTTAACTTGCAAACCGGTAACGTACCCGAAAACTTTAAAGCTTGGAAGAGACAGATTGAAATATACTTACTAGCTAGTGGTATAAAGAAAATGGAGAAAGAAATTCAAGTAGCAACCATTATTAACTGTGGCGGTGAATCACTACTCAAAGCATATGATCACTTTGAATGGGGTGATAGCGACCCAAATGACCCAGACGAAGTTCTGAGAAAGATTGAAGAGTACTGCAACCCCCTCATAAATGAAGTGGTAGAATCACACAGATTCTGGACTACTCCGTATGTGGAACCAATTGATCAGTACGTAACTGAGCTGAAAAGCAGAGCAGCTTCATGTAATTTTGGCCAAATGGAGGACCGAATGATAAGGGACAAAATAGTATTCAGTACCAGTGGCAAGCTGCAACAACTGTTATTGAGAGAGGGTGACCTTGATCTCAGGAAATGCATTAAAATCTGTCACTCCTACCAGCAAGCTAATAATCAAGCAAAGCAAATGTCCCAGGCACAGACAAGTGTTAACAAACTCCAGCAAACTAAACCTCCACGGAAGCGAAGGCAAGATAAACCTCTGCAGGCCAAGAACAGTAAGCCACATCAGGTTAAACTCTGTAAATATTGCAACACCAAGCACAATATGAGAAAGGAAGATTGTCCAGCTTGGGGGAAAACCTGCAATGGCTGCAAAGGTAGGAACCATTTCAAAGTAGTGTGTAAAAAGGTGCGTGTCGTCACAGGGGAAGAAACTTGTGCAGAAGAAGATAGTTGGCTCAATTCTGTGAACTCTGTAAATAAGCACAGAAAAACTGATATTTTGACAGCTCAAATGACTGTAAATGACTGTGATGTACATTTCCAATTGGACAGTGGAGCAGATGTGAACATTATCAATCAGAGATATGTCAAAAGATCACAGGCTCTTGCATCCTCTATGACTTTACACATGTTTAATGAGTCTACACTCAAACCCCTTGGAGAAGCTGACTTACTAGTACACAACCCAAGGACTGGTGACAGTGAAATGGTGCACTTTGTAGTTGTCTCCAATAAGTTACAGCCTATCCTAGGACTGAACGCTATTCAGAAACTTGGTCTTGTTACTGTGAATAAAGACAAGTTTATTGCCAAAGTAGTGGGATCTAAGCAGAATGCACCCGGTGACCTCGGTGAAGCAACCCTCACACTTGACCCTGACGTGAAACCCAGAGCATTGCCATGTCGCAAGATTCCAATTGCCCTGAAGGACCGTGTCAAAGCAGAGTTGGATTCTCTAGTAGAGCGACAAATACTGATACCAGTGACTGAGCCTACACCATGGGTTAGTCAGATGGCTATTGTGCAGAAGCCTAATGGAAAAATTAGAGTGTGCATTGATCCACAACCTCTTAATACAGCGCTGATGAGAGAGCACTACAGACTGCCAGTATTGGATGACATACTGCCAGAATTGAACAATGCAAAAATATTTTCACAGCTGGACGTTAAAGAGGCGTTTTATCATGTCCGCCTTGACGAGGAGTCAAGCAAATACACGACAATGATAACGCCGTATGGTCGTTTAGGTGGTCCAGACTGCCGTTTGGTCTAAAAGTCTCGAGTGAAATATTTCAGAGGAAATTGGATGAAGCCCTGAGTGACATAGATGGAATATTCTGTGTTGTAGATGATATCATTATCGCGGGACAGGGTGATACAGAAGCAGAAGCTAAAGCAGACAATGAAAAGAAGCTGAGCATACTGAAACAGAGGTGTGCTGAAAGAAACATAGTTCTCAATGAAGAGAAACAGAAAACGGGCCTAACGGAGATCACTTTCCATGGACATAAAATCTCTAAAGATGGAGTAAAAGTTGACGCAGCCAAAGTGAAAGCCATAATTGATATGCCATCACCCACTGATGTGAGCAGTGTCAAGCGTTTGTGTGGCATGGTGCAATACCTATCGCGCTTCTTACCAGACCTCTCAGGCATGATGGAGCCGATCAGAGAGCTTACTAGAAAAGACGTACCATTTCAGTGGACTAAGCAATGTGAAATGGCACTCAACACAGTGAAAGAAAGCCTAACTAAAGCACCATTGCTGGCATATTTCAATCCTGAGAAGGAAGTTCGACTCCAAGTGGATAGCAGCCAACATGGATTGGGCGCTGTGCTGTTACAAGAAGGCAAGCCAGTGGAGTATGCCTCGAGATCACTTACAGCATCAGAAAGGAAGTGGGCCCAGATTGAGAAGGAAGCACTCGCTATCTTGTATGGTTTAGAGCGTTTTGATCAATATACCTATGGACGGAAGGTGATAATTGAAAACGACCACAAACCATTGGACTCTATCCTACGTAAACCCCTCAGCAGTGCTCCCAAGCGTCTACAAGACATCATGATGAGACTATATCGATATGACTTCGAATTTCACTTTGTAAAGGGAACCTCACTCATCATTGCAGACTGTCTAAGTAGAGCACATTTGATGGATGACCTAGAGCACCGACCTAGAATCATGGACATCAGAGTGAATGAAGACATCTCCGATGCAAGATTGATTGAAATTCGTGATGCAACCTTAGCTGATGAGGACATGCAAGTTCTTAGTGACCTTATTGAAAATGGTTGGCCAGAGTCAAAAGTGAGTACACCAGATGTGTGTAAGCCATATTATGATATAAGAGACACACTTAGCTTGTATATGAAGGCATAATTGTTAAAGGGGAAGCTGTAGTCATTCCTAAAACAATGCGTGCAGATATTAAGAAAAGATTGCACAAATCACACTGTGGCTATGACTCAATGATAAGAAGAGCCAGGGGAACAGTATATTGGCCGAGCATGAATGCTGAGATTAAACAGTTGGCTGATAACTGTGAGGCATGTCAAGAAATGAAGCCAAGAACCAGTAAAAACCTTCTTAATCAGNGTTCCTAAAACAATGCGTGCAGATATTAAGAAAAGATTGCACAAGTCACACTGTGGCTATGACTCAATGATAAGAAGAGCCAGAGGAACAGTATATTGGCCGAGCATGAATGCTGAGATTAAACAGTTAGCTGATAACTGTGAGGCATGTCAAGAAATGAAGGCAAGAACCAGTAAAAACCTTCTTAATCAGCATGATCAAGGAACGAGTGCATGGCAGAAAGTTGGTTTAGATTTGTTTGAAATCAAAGGTAGAAATTACCTTGTGACAGTTGATTATTACAGCAACTTTATAGAAGTAGACTATCTGAGCACTACTACTTCCAATGTGGTTATCGCGATTCTGAAGAAGCATTTTGCGAGATATGGTGTCCCGATCACCATAGTATCTGATGGTGGGCCGCAGTTTGCGTCAAGTGTGTTTGACCAATTCACGAAGAAATGGGGTATAAGACACATAAAATCAAGCCCACACTACCCAAGAGCAAACGGAAAGGCTGAATCGGCAGTAAAAACTGTAAAACACCTTATGTACAAATGCGTTAAAAACAATGAGGATCAGTTTGAAGCTCTATTAGAACTGAGAAATGTACCAAGACAAGAAACTGGGCTGAGCCCGTACCAAATGGTGTTTGGAAAGCCAGGACGTACATTCTTACCGTCAGTTGCTAAGAAAAGCAAGGATCCTCAGGTGTTAGAAAAGATCAACAAAAGAAATAAATCTGTGAAGAAATACCATGATAAGAGTGCGCGTGACCTGCCTAAGCTCAAAATAGGTCAAAATGTATACTTTGAACAAAAACAAAATCAACAATGGATTTTAGGAAAAGTATTGGACACATGTGATGAACATAGTTACCAGGTCAAAGCCCAGGATGGAGCTACCTATAGAAGGAATAGAATACACATTCGTCCAACGAAAATTGAACCCTACATTCGTGATAAATCTCCATCACGTATGATGAACAGTGAATTTCCAACTAGTGGAAAACTACAGGACTGTCAGAATCCTATGTATACTCCAAGTGACAATGTTACAAAACAGTGTGAGAATTATCACAGTGCTGCGAATGCTAATGAACTGACTGAAACAAAAACTGTGGAAACTGCAGATTCTATTAAGACTGGAAATGAAATTCCACAAATCATAAGACCAAAACGTGAGTGCAGAAAGCCCAATTATCTTAAGGACTATGTAGTTTACAAGTGAAATTGCTGTAAACATGATAAGACATTTTCTAAGGACTGTTTACATGGACTGTAATTTGTTTCAGGAATCACTGGATTTCCTTGTTCTTGTATGCAAATTTGTGCATTGTTTTCATTGACATTATCAGAACAGTTGTGATTTTCTTGTTCACTTACATTCAAATGTTTGATATTTGAATCTTTAAAGGACAATGTTACTTAAAGTTTAATGTATGTTTACGTGTTCAACGACTGAAAAGGAACACTGGCAGATTGTTTGCAAAAAACTATGATATTCATAGACTTTTCTATTGTGGAATGGAGAACTGTTTATTCTGGAATTGTATTAAATGCAAGGAAATGCATTGCCATAAATGACTGTCAAAGACTGGTTACACTTGCATTGACTTTGATCAGTATGGATCTAGATCTGAGCACCAGACAGATCATATTTTATTGGGAAACAGTATTTGTATTGTGAACTTGTTATATCTCCTCTTAGCTCACTTTGTCTTTGTAGAGCATATTTTTCTTTTATAAAGAAGGGGGGATGTTGATGATTGTGTTACTTGAGACTGTGACCTCTGACATTGTGTTCCGTTCCCATGATGCATTAGTATAATGGTTAGGTGTTGAATAAAGTTCAGTGTTTATTGAACATGTGAATATTGTGTTGTTCCACATACACACAGTCTGGTCCATACAAAACTTGGACCGAGATCAACATGAGTGAGAAAGGATTAACTGTAAACGCTAAAAAGTCAAGTTTAATTGCAGAGAAATTTCGTTCTATGGACATGTATTTTCCGCTGAAAGACCAGTGATTTCACTTTACCCAGGTAAAGTGAAATCACAGGTCGAAATGGAAAAACCAACAAATGTGTCTGAACTTTGTTCATTGTTAGGCATGGCGCAATATTCGTTGAGATTTATAAACAATTTTGCAACTATTACGGAGTCACTGAGACGACTTAGGGGAGACCGGGGCTAGTTGGACCCCGGGGTAAGTTGGCCCCCCGTCAATTTATGAAAAAGTAACTACGAGGTAAAAAAAATAATTGGCCACGGTACTCTTGTAAAGTGACCGTAGCCTACAATGCTAAAGAAGTGTAGGACGTCAAATAGTTTTACTAAAGCGGCGAGTCGAAATAAACGATTTTTGCACCTAAAAGTAATTTAAAAATCTATTTTCATAGGCTTTTGATCGAATATAATATATGTATAGGGCATCAAACTGAAGCTCATTGATTCAAGTTTCACAGAGATGTATCATCGTTGCTCATTCTAGCACCATAAATGGCTACCATCCTTCAAAATAAAAAATGTGCATCCGGGGCTAGTTGGCCCCCTTGACTCGGGGCAAGTTGGACTCTCATATTACCCACAAACCTTTGCGCGCAACAGAGCTAGAGACCATTGTTTAAACAAACTCAATGGTTTAAAAAATTTACTATTCGTTTTCATTCATTAAAAATCTGCTTTATACCATTATTAATTTATTCTTAATTAAAACAAAAATTTTNCCGTCACTTGCTAAGAAAAGCAAGGATCCTCAGGTGTTAGAAAAGATCAACAAAAGAAACAAATCTGTGAAGAAATACCATGATAAGAGTGCGCGTGACCTGCCTAAGCTCAAAATAGGTCAAAATGTATACTTTGAACAAAAACAAAATCAACAATGGATTTTAGGAAAAGTATTGGACACATGTGATGAACATAGTTACCAGGTCAAAGCCCAGGATGGAGCTACCTATAGAAGGAATAGGATACACATACGTCCAACGAAAATTGAACCCTACATTCGTGATAAATCTCCAGCACGTATGACTAACAGTGAATTACCAACTGGTGGAAAACTACAGGACTGTCAGAATCCTATGTATACTCCAAGTGACAATGTTACAAAACAGTGTGAGAATTATCACAGTGCTGCTAATGCTAATGAACTGACTGAAACAAAAACTGTGGAATCTGCAGATTCTATTAAGACTGGAAATGAAATTCCACAAACAATAAGACCAAAACGTGAGTGCAGAAAGCCCAATTATCTTAAGGACTATGTAGTTTACAAGTGAAATTGCTGTAAACATGATACATTTTCTAAGGACTGTTTACATGGACTGTAATTTGTTTCAGGAATCACTATGTAGTTTACAAGTGAAATTGCTATAAACATGATAAGACATTTTCTAAGGACTGTTTACATGGACTGTAATTTGTTTCAGGAATCACTGGATTTCCTTGTTCTTGTATGCAAATTTGTGCATTGTTTTCATTGACATTATCAGAACAGTTGTGATTTTCTTGTTTACTTACATTCAAATGTTTGATATTTGAATCTTTAAAGGACAATGTTACTTAAAGTTTAATGTATGTTTACGTGTTCAACGACTGAAAAGGAACACTGGCAGATTGTTTGCAAAAACTTTATTATATTCATAGACTTTTCTATTGTGGAATGGAGAACTGTTTATTCTGGAGTTGTATTAAATGCAAGGAAATGCATTGCCATACATGACAGTCAAAGACTGGTTACACATACATTGACTTTGATCAGTATGGATCTAGATCTGAGCACCAGACAGATCATATTTTGATTGGGCAACAGTATTTGTATTGTGAACTTGTTATATCTCCTCTTAGCTCACTTTGTCCTTTGTAGAGCATATTTTTCTTTTATAAAGAAGGGGGGATGTTGATGATTGTGTTAGTTGAGACCGTGACCTCTGACATTGTGTTCCGTTCCCATGATGCATTAGTATAATGGTTAGGTATTGAATAAAGTTCAGTGTTTATTGAACATGTGAATGTTGCGTTGTTCCACATACACACAGTCTGGTCCATACAAAACTGGGACCAAGATCAACAGGTATTTCACTGAATTATGAAACCTCCCAAATAGTGAACTATGAGACTTTGCGTAACATGGTACACGGTATAGGTCCGAAAGAGGTGTCAACCACTACACACCATAAAATTGTGAGAGACACTCTGAATAAAGAACTGTTCTCTAAAAGGGAGGATAAAGTTTACCGGGTTGTGTACACTAAACGTGTCATTCAGCAAGACTCATTTGATACACTACCATACGGCTATTAAATTTCATAAACTGCTGAGTAGTGTTGTTTATATAATTATCATCTTTCATTTTGTTGTACATACATTGTTTTGGTGTTTTAATCTGTATATACAACTGATAATTCACCATAATCAACTTGTAATGCAATTATGTATCATAATTATTATCTTTCAGTAAAATAGACATTTATGTCCATTGTTTTAATGTGTACATACAACTGTTAAATCACTATAATCAACTTCTTACAATGCTGGAAGATTTTAATAAAATCATGTTTTTATTTACAACTATACTTGTTTGTCACTATATTGTGCCCTTTATCCTTAGTAATTCTTTAAAATCTCCTACTGTTTTAATATCAAGCCCAGGCCCGTTCTGTGACGTCATCCGTTACCATAGTGAAACGTAAACATTACCCCGACATGCCCAGGCCCGTTCTGTGACGTCATCCGTTACCATAGTAAAACGTAAACAAAAATAGGGAGTCTTGTTTGTTTACTTAAAAAATTGTTTGTTTATTTTGTAAACATCCCCCATTGTTCGCTATAGGTTTTCCATTGTTCAAATGACGTAACATAACAATAGAAAAAAATGGAATTCTTTTGTTACTTATAGTACGGATGTTACTACTTACGTAGCTCTCATCTCCAGCCTCTTCCTAGCTGTGCTTGCTGTCATCATTGGTCTGTGAGAGCTCGGTGAGATTATAGAGATTTATCAACTTATGAAAAAATTTTTTCGCTCCCCAGAGTTTGTACCACTAGAAGTATATAGGTAGATGGAAAAAAAGGTAATTAAGATCTGGGTTATATTACAAGCACCCTGCAAATAAAATAATTTCATTTTACACACTATTTGTATGGAATAATTGTTTTAGAAAGTAAAAAGGTTTGTGAAATTTGTCTTTAACAAAGTATCATGAAACTTGGGCAAAATAACCTAGGATGTATTACTGATGTGAACATTTTCCTTTTTTAGAAGACCAAAATCAACTGGGATTTTAAATTATTTATTAATTTATTTTATACTTTTCAGTTAGAACTCTTCTGAATGCATTATGACCCACCTTGAATAAAGCAAGAAAACTAGGCCATGCTTGCAGCTCCTTATGAGTACCATATAATTTCTGAAGATGGTGATTTTTATTTGCATTTTTAAGTATCATATATAAACTGACAACAATTGTTTCTCAGGAAAACTAGCCGTGTCCAGACAAGGAAACATTTGCTTGGTACATGTATTGCGCACCTTCTGTGACATTCCATCCCTTGATATTACAATTTGGATTAAGAAACTTGCATAATTAAAGAATTGGCATATCTATTTAATTTAAACATGAAAATGCTGAAATGTAGAAGCAAAAATGTAATAATCAGTAATTCAGCTGTTTGTTAGGGTAAGTGCATATACCACTGTTCATTCATGTATCTGAGTGAGTATAGTTAAATGTTTTTACAGTGTAAAAGAAATAAAATAAGAAGTGTGATTAAACATTTTGAGATAAATTTGCTAGCACTGAGATTATAATGTTAGGGACACAAAATGGATGAAAAATGTTTGTTAATAAACGGTTTTTAACATTGTGGTTGAGGGATTCCTGGGTTCAAAGCATTGTATTTTTGCTGGAAGAGGTCCACTCTTAAGCAGAATTTAATCTAGGCTCTTTCTCAAGTTTGGTCAACTACTGGGGTAAAAAAAGTCGACTTTTCAGTAAAAAAAATAAACCCTTTGGAACTGCTGGCTCCTTGCCTGTTGTTCCAAATGCCTTAAGATAAGAATGGCCATTATACTGCTAATTCAAACTTTTTAATGAAGAAATGAAGGAAAAACAAAACTCATCTGATTGCAGAATATTGCATTTTTATTGTAAAACAAAGAGAATCAATGATATACTGAAGTTTTTTTTTTAATTGACTGCCACAGAGGTAAAAATACTCTAGTAGTTCTGCACTGTCCTCCCTGAAAAATAAGAAGATAAAAACATTTAAATATAATTCAGTTAAAATGTATTAGTTATTAAAAGGCAGCAATCCAACAACCACCAGCTCTTGGCTGCTATTATATAATAACTGGCTTCAAATACAATTTTAACCAGCTACTTGACATAGTTTGCCTCTTAAAAACTTCATTTTAGTTATGATGCCATCCAAAGAAGGAAGCAAACAAAATAACTTTCATATGACAGTAAAATTAATCTGTTCTTTTAAAAATGATGTCAAATTTTCCTAATTTCTGAATGTTTGAAGTAATAGTTTTTATTTAATAATAGTAATAATAATAATTACCATTTATGCTCTTGACCTGTGTCTAAAGCAGGATGTAAAAAGATTTAACAATCTTCTCCATCGAGAAAGGCGGCGATCCTTGGGTGCTGAAAGATATAATAATAATATTTATTTATAGTCTAAAATCCATATTAAATATTCAGTAGACTTAACATGGGTAAAATGAACAAAATAAGATGAATAAAGTAAATTAAAAGGTAGTTAAAATAAAAAGATATTAAGATGTGTTCTAAAAATTAATTGAATTGATGGACAATTAAGATTTATGATATTAAAAATAAATTGTACAATTCAAAAGATAACAGTCAAATCAATTATATTGAAAAGATAACAGTCATATCAATTACAAAACTTTTTGAAGATATAAGTTTTTAAATCTTTTTAAAAATTGTCCTCAGACTCTATCGTTTTTATGACACAATATTACTCTGTAAAATGCAATAACATAACCTTCAATATACAGTCTGTGTACCATCTTATTTCATAAATAAATCAACATTGAAACACATTTACCACTGTTAAGAATAATCAAATTTTGAATTTCAATTAATACTTGTCAAAAGTACAAATACTGTTTGCACAACAAGGAGTGTATGTGTGTGTATGTGTGTGTATTTAACACTGTAATAAATAGATACCTACATGTATTATATAGACCCTCCCGTCTTACCTCTCTCCTTCACGTCCTCTATCACAATTTTTGTGTCTTTGACATTAACTGAAGAAAAAAATGGAAAACAAAATAATTCTGTCCATGAGCACAACAAGGATATCATACACAGACAAAAATACAATAAAGAATAAGATCACCTAACAGTGAATTAACACAATGATTGTGTATGAGAGCCTGCTTCTGTGTGTGTGTGTGTGTGTGTGTGTGTAAACTTTTTGGGTGTGTTTAAATGGACCTAACTTTCTTACCTCTTTTCTTGATATCCTCAGCAAGTGACACACTGTTTGCATCTTTAATGTCGGCTAAAGCAAAAAATATGGAATTGAAACCAAATGAAACAAAATCCATGTTCAAACGGAATTCGGGCACAAATACGGAATTACATTGGTGAAAACACATTCAAATACAATTCACTTAAAATAAATTTGGATCTTCTTAAGTATGCTAAAGACAAGACTTTGGATAAGCAACGTGGTGTGTGTGTGTACTGTGTGAGAGTGCATGTTAGTGCATGTGGACACGTGCATTACTGAGTTTCTGGTCTCACCTATCTCCTCAATACTTTTAACAACTGTTAAAACTGTTGCATATTTCTTGTCTTTGGTATCAACTGAAAGAACAGAAGCAAATTTAAAGGAGTGCAAATCATGTTCAATCTTTACACAGTTAAAAGCATGGATTTTTCTGAAAATAAAGAGTGTGTGTGTGTGCAAGTGTGCACATGTGTACATTTCATATGTGTATTTAAATAATAAATATTTTACTGAGATTCCTGTCTTACCTGTCTCTTCAGTGTTAGGAGCCTTTACTCTGTTATCATACTTGGTATCAACTGAAACAGAATAATTAAAATGAAAGGGAATACAATTTATATTGAATCTAAGCTTAACACGTTACGTTACGGCAGTAGTAATGTAATAATACAGGTAAGTAAGAAACAAGAGGGGATGTGTTAGTCAGTTATATTTTTTTATTAATCTGATTGCATTCTGAAGTTTCCATGGAGTTTGTGCACATTAGCTAGGTAGACAAAATTGACCAAATTCATTGTGAATGGTCCCTGGTAATCAACAGCTTCAAGGGTCAAGACTTGCACCCTGAGAGTTAAGGTGTTTGTAGTAAAAAACAATGATACTTTTACTTCAAGATTCCTTGCAAATAGTGAGAATGAACAAACACACCAAGTAAATTGCTAAAATCAACTGAATTATTACCTGCAATTTGCTTATCACTGGTGTGGACTTCAGGTTCATATGTGTAGTTAGACTCTGGAATAAGATGCATACATTTTTTGTTATTCACAAATTATGATATAGACATTGAGAATGAAATAGTCTAAATTTAATTTGATAGAATTAAAGGGCCATTTCTTTCCATATCTTACATTTTATAGAATAATAATGTTAATTCGCCTTTCTTTCCATTAGTTAGATTTAATAGAATTACAAGACCTTTTATTTCCATGTCCAGTTCTCCCCATGTACAGGTCACTTCCATGCTGTCCTTGGTGGTCACCTGGAGGCACCTGTTCCTAAAGGGTTCAGGCTCCCATATCCAGCCAGACCCAGGGTGGTAAGGCTAACTAAATAAATAAATAAATAAATAAATAAATAAATAAATTGAAGATAAGTTGATGTCTGAAATGAAAAAGAAAATTCAAATGAAAAGATGCATATATTTAAAATTTGACTAATCAAATACATTGTAATCTACAAGAAATGAATGAAGCTAAAAAAAAAAACACTTAAATTTGTTGAACTTAGATTTTCTTTTTCAATAAAAAGGAAAATTATTTTCATCTCAGTTCATTTGTCATTACAAATAAATTAATATATTATACTTACGTTTTGCGGTCTAACAAACTTCCACTCTATATTTGCAGCCTTGGGCAGAAGAACTTCCGCCCTTAGAACAGGGACACCCAACTCGGTGCACCTAGCAAGGTTTACACCACGTTGGGTGTCCCATGTTCCAAGGGCAGTTCCTCTGCCCACTGCTTTGGCTTTTAAGATATTGTCTTTTAGGACTATTCGAACAGTGGCCATGGCTGTTCAAAATGAAACAGAAAATAGAAAGAAATCTTGTCAATATATCTTTTTGATGTTGTAATTGCAGACATTCAAATCACTCACTAAATATAAAAAAGGGATATATTGCATTCTTATTATGAATAAGTAAGTCAATTTCTTTTTCATTTATATAAGAACATTGAAAAGTATGCAAAAGCAGTTTAGGACAATGTATTGATTTGGTAGAACATGTATTAGACTTGGTCCCCATACCTAGATCTATCTTATATAGGATCAATCCATCTCCAAGAGGTTTCTCCCTAAATTGCAATCAACTTAAGCAGCTTAGATGTGTGCCAGAAGCTGCTAGGGGGATATTAATGATCATTTAGCACCTTCAGTAGGAGTGGCAGACATCTAAGACGCTTAAGATGAAAGCAATTTTGGGAGAAACCCCTTGGAGATGGATCGGCCCTGTTAGATCGATCTAGGTATGGGAACTCAGTCTATGACTCATACAGTGTACAGCCTGATAATATATATGAATAACTTCTCGTGCATGCACGCACACATACAGCACACACAACTTACGAGCACACTGCTCTTCTTTGTTATTTTCAATTTCCATATTAACTGACATCTGCAATAAATAAATCAAATCATACTTTAACATGTTCCAATAACAGATTTCAGTTGCATCTTTCTTTTGTAGTGATACACTCCATTATATTGGGATTATCAGCAAAAAATTGACGTTGTGTAACAGGAAATTCTCCAAAATTTCATTTAGAATAAATTTATCATATAAAAAAACTTGGATACAAACTTTCATGGTCAATTTTGAACAAAAATTTAACTTACCAGCTACTGTGCAAAATTATATCTTTGCTTTGTTTACTAAAACAATAAACAGGAATAATTACTGTATAAAGAAATTTGATTGGACAGCTCCTGTATTGTCCCTTAACTTTAAACCAATAGGAATGGCGCTATTTTGACGGTCTCGACGTGACTCTCTCTGCTTTACAAATCACACTATATCACACACAACTAGAGCCTGGTTATCCTGTGTAAGATGCTTATGCCCCCATCCTTGCACGGTTTTTTTAGGAAGCAGGCGATTAACCTCTGACTGATATCGGTTGGGGTCTATGGTGCAAACCACAAGTCTCACCTCTTGCACAGCGCCATCTATACTCAATGTTAACATGGCGTCAGCGAAAGGTGATGATGAAAAACCGAAAATTTCATCCAACTTTCTGTACACTGGGTGTCATCTTCAGTCAGGGCATTCTTAAATGGTAATTCTGCCATGATTGCAAAACGTCATCAGGATAAAACATTTGAAATGAAGGATACGTAGGTGATATCGACTGTGTCAGTTGTTCACTGTTCACATCACGATGCAATGTGCTTGTCACAATGTGACGATAGCATGATATATAGACTTGGCTGCAGATAATAAGTGCTTTTGGAAAACAGACGAGATTGAATGCCGTCATCCACTTTAACTTTTTCATCTGTAATGATGCAACATTTTGCGATGGCAGGTGAGATGATTATAAATCAGAGCACAACTGACGTTGTGTCTTCTTTTATAAATACAATTTCCTATTGTTCTTCTTGAGTCATCTGAAGAGTTCCAACGCAAAATGATCGCCGACGGGGTTCCTGTAAATACCCGGAACATAATCATCAACGACCTATATGCTCTTTTGCGCTCCCAGACTGAAGACAACTATTCTATCATACTACAATGTTGCGAACAAAAATGGCCCCCAGTATTATGAAATATTTTGTCGATGATATCAGAATAAGAACCAATCAGTAAGAAGAGTTTAAGTGGCTGCTTCGTGACATACAAGGGTGGAAAGAAGCCCCCACCGATTGTGCGGAACAGAACACTCCACTCGGGACACGGAATACTCTGACAGCAGCTATGGAAGGGAACAAACAGACAACGGCCACGGAATGGAACACTTTACTCACTTTAATCGATGGGACATCAGGGACATCAGCTGCAGCGGAGAAGTGTCAATCCCGGCTGATAGGAATATTATTAATGAAAATTTGAACATCAGAGACCGCGATATAATCACTGACCCATGTGGTTGGCTGAATGGAACGATAATCGATGCTTGTCATGATATAACATTAAGCACCAATTCCCTCTTCCAGAAGGACTCTAGTCATGTTCATTGGCAGTACAGTTAGATTTCAAGTGTCACAAAAATAGATTTATCCAAATAATAAACCGAACACCAGACCGCGGAACACATTGGCTCACAGTTTCAAACATAGGGGTATGTCCCATATACGCTGAATATATGCGATTCTTCTTTCAGTGACATTCCAACCATGGAACAAATGTGCATTGCAACATTGATAGCACCATGGCATCGTCAAGAACTCTACAAATTAACATATTGCAGTAACCCAACAAAATAACAACTAGTAAACTACAATTGCGGTTTGTACGTCATAGCGAATAATGTTACATTGGTGAACGGCAAAGATCCAACAACCATGAAGTATGACCACAAAAAACTTAGTTCACATTTATTTTTTTTTGTTAAAAAAGACGTCATCTATTGCTTTTTCCTATTACAAGCAGGCATAAAATTAAAAATCTTGTGAAAAAAACTCAGTCGTAGTCAATTTCTACTGTGAATGCCAGCTGCCAGATACACACACCCTGTATGTCATTTATGACGGTTGCAATAAAGAATATCATCCTCTATGTAAAGGCGCAACAGACACCGCCTTAAAACAAGATGACATGTATTGTACAAAGTGCACAAAAAGCAGACAACAATAATAATAGTAATAACTCAATATATTTATATTTGTCTTGTTTTTCTTTTAGCATCACATAAATAATATTCCCTTGTTCCACAAAGTATTTGATACACGTTCCACTTTTTACTGTATTCCGCATTTGAGTCTGTTCTGTTGTTCTGGTTTTCTGTCTTTTAGTTTCTGCCATCACTAACATGTATTAGCACTACCATCCCGAGTTTCAGTGACGACAGGAAATCACCAGTCTTCTGTATTACCAGCACTAGTATAGTAGTGTATGCCTCGGCTGTAACCAACAACAACACTTTATTTTGTAAGATAATTTTTTTTACACATTCATTCACATTTTTTTTGTTGTTGTTGAACGAAAGTAATAAATTGTCAATACTCTCAGACTCTGGAACTTTTTGTGGAAAATTCCTGACCACTGAGTTTTTTATCTCTTCCAGTCCATCATCTGACTTTAGTCTACTACACTGTACTAAGAGACAGGACTGTACTGCCACAATGTAATACAATGACTCCAGACTACACTGTACTAGGAGACACAGGACTATACTGCCACAATGGAACACAATGACTCCAGACTACTACACTGTACTAGGAGACACAGAACTATACTGCCACAATGGAACACAATGACTCCAGACTACTACACTGTACTAAGAGGCACAGGACTTTACTGCCACAATGGAACACAATGACTCATGACTACTACACTGTACTAGGAGGCACAGGACTTTACTGCCAAAATGGAACACAATGACTCCAGACTACTACACTGTACTAGGAGGCATAGGACTATACTGCCACAATGGAATACAATGACTCCAGACTACTACACTGTACTAGGAAGCACAGGACTATACTGCCACAATGGAACACATTATTGACTCCAGATTAATTTTCAAAATGGTCAAGTAACAACATAATATTCATTTATTAAATGCTCTTCCGTAGATCACATTGTATTGTGGATCTTTTAATATTTCAGTGAAATTTTGAATCAGTAGTGCTGTAGTGTAAAGCTTAATTTGTACACATTTCTGAAGCATTAGACCAGATTTGACAAAATTATTAATGTATAACTATTTTAAGTCATGCAATTTGCCAGTCTTTTCAATGTAATTTTCAATTTTCTCAGTTATATTGTTCTTTTTAAGAGTAGCCTTTCCATGAAAAAGCAGGCAGTGAAAGACAGCAGCAAGAGCAGCACTGTCTTATCCATGTGTACAATACATGACATGTGGCAAGATTTAGGACATTGTCATATATTGTGCTAACAACAACCCATTCCAGAAACCCATTGTAATAAGGAGTAATCTGCATCTGACATTGATGGTAAGGAGGAGTCTTGTATGAGAATATGTTGTTTTCCAGATGACAGCTATAGGTAACTTGCAACCTCCTACACAAACAAACTCAAATCATAACATTTGCTGTTTTCTTTGATAGTAAATAATACATTGCAATGTTGAAATATTTTTTTTGAATAATTCTCACTCTACTGATTATCAATATCCAATAAACAGAGCACTTTAAAAAAAACACTGACAACTGATCAGTTTATCACAGATTTTATTGTTGCCAAGCATCTTTTGATCAGATTATCACAAATTTTTATTGATATTAAGCATCATTTGTTAAAATATCCAAAATATTGGACAAGATTTGACAAAATTATTAACATTTAACTATTTTAAGTCATGAAATTTGCCAACTTATTTTCAGTGTAATATTGAGTTTTCTCTAATATGTCGTCCATAGAAAATACTTTTCGTTAGACACACAGTCAACTGATCAGATTATCACAGATTTTTATTTGTTAAAATATCAGAAATATTGGACAAGATTTGACAAAATTATTAACATTTAACTATTTTGAGTAATGGGGTTTGCAAGTGTTTTCAGTTTAATTTTCATTTTTCTCAAATTTATAGTCCACTGAAAATACTTTTCGTTAGACACACAGTCAACTGATCAGATTATCACAAATTTTTATTGATGTTAAGCATCATTTGTTAAAATATCAGAAGTATTGGACAAGATTTTACAAAATTATTAACATTTAACTATTTTAAGTCATGGGGTTTGCCAGTTTTTTCAGTGTAATTTTCAGTTTTCTGAAGTTTATTATTCTTTCTTTCCAGAGTACCCTTACCATAAAAAAGCAGGCAGTGAAAGACAGCAGCAAGAGAAGAACTATGTCTTATCCATGTGTACAATACATGGCATGTGGCAAGATTTAGGACATTGTCAAATATTGTGCTAACAACAACCCATTCCAGAAACCCATTGTAAGGAGTAATCTGCATCTGACATTAAAGATAAGGAGGCTTGTATGGGTATATATTGTTTTCCAGATGACAGTTACAGGTAATTTGCAACCTCCTACACAAACAAACTCAAATCATCACATTTGCTTTTTTCTTTGATAGTAAATAATACATTGCAATATTCCAATATTTGATTTGGTCAATTCTCACACTTCTGATTATCAATTTCCAATAAACTTGGCACTTAAAATAACACAGTCAAATGATTAGCTGATCACAGATTTTTATTGTTGTTAAGCATCTTTTGTGCAAATTTCAAAAGTATTGGACAAGATTTGACAAAATTATTAACGTTTAACTATTTTGAGCCATCGAATTTGCCAGTGTTTTTGTGGTAGTTTTCTGTTTTCCGAAATATATTGCCCCAAAGAACA
>NW_019773737.1:398397-424574 GCF_001039355.2 Lingula anatina
TGACTACTACACTGTACTAGGAGGCACAGGACTATACTGCCACAATGGAACACATTGACTCCAGATTAATTTTAAAATGGTCAAGTAACAACATAATATTCATTTATTAAATGCTCTTCCGTAGATCACATTGTATTGTGGATCTTTTAATATTTCAGTGAATTTTTGAATCAGTAGTGCTGTAGTGTAAAGCTTAATTTGTACAAATTTCTGAAGCATTAGACCAGATTTGACAAAATTATTAATGTATAACTATAATGTATAACTATATCAGAAATGTTGGTCAAGATTTGACAAAATTATTATCATTTAACTATTTTAAGTCATGGAATTTGCCAGTCTTTTCAATGTAATTTTCAATTTTCTCAGTTATATTGTTCTTTTTAAGAGTAGCCATACCATGAAAAAGCAGGCAGTGAAAGACAGCAGCAAGAGCAGCACTGTCTTATCCATGTGTACAATACATGACATGTGGCAAGATTTAGAACATTGTCATATATTGTGCTAACAACAACCCATTCCAGAAACCCATTGTAAGGAGTAATCTGCATCTGACATTGATAGTAAGGAGGCGTCTTGTATGGGTATATATTGTTTTCCAGATGAGAGCTATAGGTAACTTGCAACCTCCTACACAAACAAACTCAAATCATCACATTTGCTGTTTTCTTTGGTAGTAAATAATACATTGCAATGTTGAAATATTTATTTTGAATAATTCTCACACTTCTGATAATCAATTTCCAATAAACTTGGCACTTAAGAAAACAAAGCCACCTGATTAGCTTATCACAGATTTTTATTGTTGTTAAGCATCTTTTGTGCAAATTTAAGAAATATTGGACAAGATTTGACAAAATAATTAACATTTAAGTATTTTGAGCCATGGAATTTGCCAGTGTTTTTGTGGTAGTTTTCTGTTTCCCGAAATATATTGCCCCAAAGAACACATTTCATTTGACATTGACAACTGATCAGCTTATCACAGACTTTTATTTTTGTTAAGCATCATTTGTACAGATTTTAGAAACATTGGATGAGATTTGACAAAACTATTTACATTTAACTATTTTAAGTCATGGATTTTGCCAACTTATTTTCAGTGTAATTTTGAGTTTTCTCTTATATATTGTCCAAAGAAAATACTTTTCGTTAGACACAGTCAACTGATCAGCTTAACACAGATTTTTATTGTTGTTAAGCATCATTTGTGCAAATTTCAGAAGTATAAGACAAGATTTGTCAAAATTATTAACATTTAACTATTTTAAGCCATGGAATTTGCCAGTGTTTTTAAGGTAGTTTTCCGTTTTCCGAAATATATTGCCCCAAAGAACAATTTTCTTTTGACACTAACAACTGATCAGCTTATCACAGACTTTTATTGTTGTTAAGCATCATTTGTACAGATTTTAGAAACATTGAATGAGATTTGACAAAATTATTAACGTTTTACTATTTTAAGTCATGGAATTTCCCAGTTTTTTTTTTCAGTGTAATTTTCAGTTTTCTGAAGTTTATTGTTCTTTCTTTCCAGAGTACCCTTACCATAAAAAAGCAGGCAGTGAAAGACAGCATCAAGAGAAGAACTATGTCTTATCCATGTGTACAATACATGACATGTGGCAAGATTTAGGACATTGTTAAATATTGTGCTAACAACAACCCATTCCAGAAACCCATTGTAAGGAGTAATCTGCATCTGACATTAATAATAAGGAGTCTTGTATTGGTATATATTGTTTTCCAGATGACATCTGTAGGTAACTTGCAACCTCCTTCACAAAAAAACTCAAATCATCACATTTGCTTTTTTCTTTGATAGTAAATAATACATTGCAATATTCCAATATTTGATTTGGTCAGTTCTCACACTTCTGATTATCAATTTCCAATAAACTTGGCACTTAAGAAAACAAAGTCAACTGATTAGCTTATCACAGATTTTAATTGTTGTTAAGCATCTTTTGTGCAAATTTCAGAAGAATTGGACAAGATTTGACAAAATTATTAACGTTTGACTATTTTGAGCCATGGAATTTGCCAGTGTTTTTGTGGTGTTTTCTGTTTTCCGAAATATATTGCCCCAAAGAACACTTTTTATTTGACATTGACAACTGATCAGCTTATCACAGACTTTTATTGTTGTTAAGCATCATCTGTACAGATTTTAGAAACATTGGATGAGATTTGACAAAATTATTAACGTTTAACTATTTTAAGTCATGAAATTCGCCAACTTATATTCAGTGTAATTTTGAGTTTTCTCTAATATATCGTCCAAAGAAAATACTTTTCATTAGACACAGTGAACTGATCAGCTTATCACAGATTTTTATTGTTGTTAAGCATCATTTGTGCAAATTTCAGAAGTATAAGACAAGATTTGTCAAAATTATTAACATTTAACTATTTTAAGTCATGGAATTTGCCAGTGTTTTCAGCGTAATTTTCATTTTTCTCAAATATATCGTCCATAGAAAATACTTTTCGTTAGACACACAGTCAACTGATCAGATTATCACAGATTTGTATTGATGTTAAGCATCATTTGTTAAAATATCAGAAATGTTGGACAAGATTTGACAAAATTATTATCATTTAACTATTTTAAGTCATGGTGTTTGCCAGTTTTTTTCAGTGTAATTTTCAGTTTTCTGAAGTTTATTGTTCTTTCTTTCCAGATTACCCTTACCATAAAAAAGCAGGCAGTGAAAGACAGCAGCAAGAGCAGAACTATGTCTTATCCATGTGTACAATACATGACATTTGGCAAGATTTAGGACATTGTCAAATATTGTGCTAACAACAACCCATTCCAGAAACCCATTGTAAGGAATAATCTGCATCTGACACTAATAGTAAGGAGGAGTCTTGTATGGGTATATATTGTTTTCCAGATGACATCTGTAGGTAACTTGCAACCTCCTTCACAAACAAATTCAAATCATCACATTTGCTTTTTTCTTTAATAGTAAATAATACATTGCAATATTGCAATATTTGTTTTGGTCAAACCCACACTTCTGATTATCAATTTCCAATAAACTTGGCACTTAAAAAAACACAGTCAACTGATTAGCTTATCACAGATTTTTATTGTTGTTAAGCATATTTTGTGCAAATTTCAGAAGTATTGGACAAGATTTGACAAAATTATTAACGTTTAACTATTTTGCGTTTAACACTTGTCCAGTGTTTTTGTGGTAGTTTTCTGTTTCCCGAAATATATTGCCCCAAAGAACACATTTCATTTGACATTGACAACTGATCAGCTTATCACAGACTTTTATTTTTGTTAAGCATCATTTGTACAGATTTTAGAAACATTGGATGAGATTTGACAAAACTATTTACATTTAACTATTTTAAGTCATGGATTTTGCCAACTTATTTTCAGTGTAATTTTGAGTTTTCTCTAATATATCGTCCGAAGAAAATACTTTTCGTTAGACACAGTCAACTGATCAGCTTATCACAGACTTTTATTGTTGTTAAGCATCATTTGTGCAAATTTCAGAAGTATTTGACAAGATTTTACAAAATTATTAACGTTTAACTATTTTGAGCCATGGAATTTGCCAGTGTTTTTATGGTAGTTTTCCGTTTTCCGAAATATATTGCCCCAAAGAACAATTTTCATTTGACACTAACAACTGATCAGCTTATCACAGACTTTTATTGTTGTTAAGCATCATTTGTACAGATTTTAGAAACATTGAATGAGATTTGACAAAATTATTAACGTTTTACTATTTTAAGTCATGGAATCTGCCAACTTATTTTCAGTGTAATTTTTAGTTTTCTCTAAAATATTGTCCAAAGAAAATACTTTTCGTTAGACACAGTCAACTAATTAGCTTATCACGGATTTTTATTGTTATTAAGCATCATTTGTGCAAATTTCAGAAACATTGGACAAGACTTGTCAAAATTATTAACATTTAACTATTTTAAGTCATGGAATTTCCCAGTGTTTTCAGCGTAATTTTCATTTTTCTCAAATATATCGTCCATAGAAAATACTTTTCGTTAGACACACAGTCAACTGATCAGATTATCACAGATTTGTATTGATGTTAAGCATCATTTGTTAAAATATCAGAAATGTTGGACAAGATTTGACAAAATTATTATCATTTAACTATTTTAAGTCATGGTGTTTGCCAGTTTTTTTCAGTGTAATTTTCAGTTTTCTGAAGTTTATTGTTCTTTCTTTCCAGATTACCCTTACCATAAAAAAGCAGGCAGTGAAAGACAGCAGCAAGAGCAGAACTATGTCTTATCCATGTGTACAATACATGACATTTGGCAAGATTTAGGACATTGTCAAATATTGTGCTAACAACAACCCATTCCAGAAACCCATTGTAAGGAATAATCTGCATCTGACATTAATAGTAAGGAGGAGTCTTGTATGGGTATATATTGTTTTCCAGATGACATCTGTAGGTAACTTGCAACCTCCTTCACAAACAAATTCAAATCATCACATTTGCTTTTTTCTTTAATAGTAAATAATACATTGCAATATTGCAATATTTGTTTTGGTCAAACCCACACTTCTGATTATCAATTTCCAATAAACTTGGCACTTAAAAAAACACAGTCAACTGATTAGCTTATCACAGATTTTTATTGTTGTTAAGCATATTTTGTGCAAATTTCAGAAGTATTGGACAAGATTTGACAAAATTATTAACGTTTAACTATTTTGCGTTTAACACTTGTCCAGTGTTTTTGTGGTAGTTTTCTGTTTCCCGAAATATATTGCCCCAAAGAACACATTTCATTTGACATTGACAACTGATCAGCTTATCACAGACTTTTATTTTTGTTAAGCATCATTTGTACAGATTTTAGAAACATTGGATGAGATTTGACAAAACTATTTACATTTAACTATTTTAAGTCATGGATTTNACATCTGTAGGTAACTTGCAACCTCCTTCACAAACAAATTCAAATCATCACATTTGCTTTTTTCTTTGATAGTAAATAATACATTGCAATATTGCAATATTTGTTTTGGTCAAACCCACACTTCTGATTATCAATTTCCAATAAACTTGGCACTTAAAAAAACACAGTCAACTGATTAGCTTATCACAGATTTTTATTGTTGTTAAGCATATTTTGTGCAAATTTCAGAAGTATTGGACAAGATTTGACCAAATTAGTAACGTTTAACTATTTTGCACCATGGAATATTCCAGTGGAATATTCCAGTGTTTTTGTGGTAGTTTTCTGTTTCCCGAAATATATTGCCCCAAAGAACACATTTCATTTGACATTGACAACTGATCAGCTTATCACAGACTTTTATTTTTGTTAAGCATCATTTGTACAGATTTTAGAAACATTGGATGAGATTTGACAAAACTATTTACGTTTAACTATTTTAAGTCATGGATTTTGCCAACTTATTTTCAGTGTAATTTTGAGTTTTCTCTAATATATCATCCGAAGAAAATACTTTTCGTTAGACACAGTCAACTGATCAGCTTAACACAGATTTTTATTGTTGTTAAGCATCATTTGTGCAAATTTCAGAAGTATTTGACAAGATTTGACAAAATTATTAACGTTTAACTATTTTGAGCCATGGAATTTGCCAGTGTTTTTAAGGTAGTTTTCCGTTTTCCGAAATATATTGCCCCAAAGAACAATTTTCATTTGACACTAACAACTGATCAGCTTATCACAGACTTTTATTGTTGATAAGCATCATTTGTACAGATTTTAGAAACATTGAATGAGATTTGACAAAATTATTAACGTTTTACTATTTTAAGTCATGGAATCTGCCAACTTATTTTCAGTGTAGTTTTTAGTTTTCTCTAAAATATTGTCCAAAGAAAATACTTTTTGTTAGACACATTCAACTGATAAGCTTATCACAGATTTTTATTGTTATTAAGCATCATTTGTGCAAATTTCAGAAACATTGGACAAGACTTGTCAAAATTATTAACATTTAACTATTTTAAGTCATGGAATTTCCCAGTTTTTTTTTCAGTGTAATTTTCAGTTTTCTGAAGTTTATTGTTCTTTCTTTCCAGAGTACCCTTACCATAAAAAAGCAGGCAGTGAAAGACAGCATCAAGAGAAGAACTATGTGACAAAATTATTAACGTTTTACAATTTAAATCATGGAATCTGCCAACTTATTTTCAGTGTAATTTTTAGTTTTCTCTAAAATATTGTCCAAAGAAAATACTTTTCGTTAGACACAGTCAACTGATCAGATTATCACAGATTTTTATTGTTATTAAGCATCATTTGTGCAAATTTCAGAAACATTGGACAAGACTTGTCAAAATTATTAACGTTTAACTATTTTAAGTCATGGAATTTCCCAGTTTTTTTTTCAGTGTAATTTTCAGTTTTCTGAAGTTTATTGTTCTTTCTTTCCAGAGTACCCTTACCATAAAAAAGCAGGCAGTGAAAGACAGCATCAAGAGAAGAACTATGTGACAAAATTATTAACGTTTTACAATTTAAATCATGGAATCTGCCAACTTATTTTCATTGTAATTTTTAGTTTTCTCTAAAATATTGTCCAAAGAAAATACTTTTCGTTAGACACAGTCAACTGATCAGATTATCACAGATTTTTATTGTTATTAAGCATCATTTGTGCAAATTTCAGAAACATTGGACAAGATTTGACAAAATTATTAACGTTTAACTATTTTAAGTCATGGGGTTTGCCAGTTTTTTCAGTGTAATTTTCAGTTTTCTGAAGTTTATTATTCTTTCTTTCTAGAGTACCCTTACCATGAAAAAGGAGGCAGTGAAAGACAGCAGCAAGAGCAGCACTATGTCTAATCCATGTGTACAATACATGACATGTGTCAAGATTTAGGACATTGTCAAATATTGTGCTAACAACAACCCATTCCAGAAACCCATTGTGAGGAGTAATCTTCATCTGACATTGATAGTAAGGAGGAGTCTTGTATGGGTATATATTGTTTATTGTTTTCCAGATGACAGCTATAGGTAACTTGCAACCTCCTACACAAACAAAGTCAAATAATCACATTTAGTGGGGTTTTTTTTGTTTTGTTTTAGAGTAAATAATACATTGCAATATTGAAATATTTGTTTTGGTCAATTCTCACACTTCTGATTATCAATTTCCAATATACTTGGCACTTAAAAAATCACAGTCAACTGATTAGCTTATCACAGACTTTTATTGTTGTTAAGCATCATTTGTACAGATTTTAGAAACATTGTATGAGATTTGACAAAATTATTAACATTTAACTATTTTAAGTCGTGAAATTTGCCAGTGTTTTCAATTTAATTTCATTTTTCTCAAATATATTGTCCATAGAAAATACTTTTCATTAGACACACAGTCAACTGATCAGATTATCACCGATTTTTATTGTTGTTAAGCATCATTTGTGCAAATTTCAGAAACATTGGACAAGATCTGTCAAAATTATTAACATTTAACTATTTTAAGTCATGGAATTTGTCAGTGTTTTCAGTTTAATTTTCATTTTTCTCAAATATATCGTCTATAGAAAATACTTTTCATTAGACACACAGTCAACTGATCAGATTATCACAAATTTTTATCGATGTTAAGCATCATTTTTCTAAAATATCAGAAATATTGGAAAAGATTTGACAAAATTATTTACGTTTAACTATTTTGAGCCTTAATTATGGGCAAAAAGGAATTAGAAAACAGCAGCAAGAGTATTGCATTTTGACATCCATGTGTACCATACATATGTGGCAAGAATTAGGACAAATGCTGTGCCAACAACTGAGTCCAGAAATCCATTTTAAACATTCTAATGGATCTGATAAGGGTTGTAACGGTAAATCATGAAATGGTATAAATTAATTTGCAGGTGACAATTCTAGGTTATTGGGCACTTCCATACACAAAGAATCACAAGTATTGACATTTGATGTTTTTATGAGACTTTGTAATTCATATTTTTTATTGAAGTGTTTTGTTATCGGTAATTCTCACTCTTCACATAAAAATTACCAAAAAAATTACACTTCAATTGGAGACAGGTAGCTAATAAGCTCAAGTGAGATGTTTATAGTTGTCAAGCTTCATATGTAAAAATTGCAGAAAAATTTTAACAGATGTTACAAAATTAGAAGCATTTGAGTATTTGAATTGGGAGGAATTTACCAGATTTCAGTGATTTTTCTCCTCAGTCAAATAGTATAACATTGTCCAAAGGATATATTTCATTAGGTATAGTCAACTGATGAGCTAATGTCAGATTTTAACAGTTGTCAAGGTTTATTTATAGAATTTTCATCAAGGTTTTTACAGATTTCACAAATTTATTAGGATTTGAGTATTTTAATCGAGAGGAATTTATCAGATTTTTAGTGATTTAACCTGCTCTCAAATAGTATTACATTGTTCAAAAGATATACTTTCAAAAGGCTTAGTCAAGTGATTAGCTAATATCAGATTTTTACAGTTGTGAGGATTCATATTTACAAATTTCACAAGAATTCAAACAGATTTCACAAAATTATTAGTGTTTAAGAAATATAATTTCATCAATCCTTTGTATTTTTCAGCTGACCCTTGCCATACAGTGTGGTGGTTCTTGGTAAAAAAAACAACACTTTAATTGGACACAGGTAGCCAATAAGCTTATGTCAGATTTTTTTTAGATGTCAAGCTTCATATGTAAAAATTTTAGAAATATTTTAACAAATGTTACAAAATTATAAGCATTTGAGTATTTGAATTGGGAGGAATTTACCAGATTTTTCAGTGATTTTTTCTCTTCAGTCAAATATTATTACATTGTCCAAAGGATATATTTCATCAGGTATAGTCAACTGATGAGCTAATGTCAGATTTTAACAGTTGTCAAGTTTTATTAGTAGAATTTTCATCAAGGTTTTTATAGATTTCACAAATTTATTAGCATTTGATTATTTTAATCGAGAGAAATTTATCAGATTTTTAGTGATTTGACCTGCTCTCAAATAGTATTACATTGTTCAAAAGATATACTTTTATAAGGCTTTGTCAATTGATGAGCTAATATCAGATTTTTACAGTTGTGAGGATTCATCTGTACAAATTTCACAAGAATTCAAACAGATTTCACAAAATTATTAGTGTTTAAGTATTATAAATTCATCAATCCTTTGTTTATTTTTCAGCTGACCCTTGCCGTCCAGTGTGGTGGTTCTTGGTCAACTGACTCTACCTACTGTATACAGTCATGGCTAATAGGTATGGGCAAAAAGGAATCAGAAAACAGCAGCAAGAGTATTGCATTGTATCATCCATTTGTACCATACATGATATGTGGCAAGATTTAGGACAAATGCTGTGCCAACAACTGAGTCCAGAAACCCATTTTAAACAGGATAATGGATCTGATATGGGGAGTAATGGTAAATCATGAAATGGTATAAATTTTTTTTAGGTGACAATTCTAGGTTATTGGGCATTTCCATAGACAAAGAAACACAAATGGTAGCATTTGATGTTTTATTTGATTTAATTCTATGTTGTTTATTTTAATGTTGAGGTGTTGTTATTGGTAATTCTCACTCTTCTCATTTAATTTGCAAAAAAAAAAAAAAAAACTACACTTCAATAAAGGGAACCGGAGAAGATCAGCATTGGTCAGAATTGTGCCGGAAGTGACGTGCAGTGGTGTTAGAAACGCAGCTGAGTGGTCATTTTAACATAGAGGTGAACGGCAGTGAAGACGGGTTGTCGGAGGAAAAAGAAGTTTTCTAAACAACATGGTAAGATAACACTTTTTCTTTACGCATTTTGGGCAGAGAAAACTTGTAGAAATAATAAATGCATGATATGAAAACGTGACACAGAACTTGAAGGTGCAAAATCGTGCTTAATTGGCGGTCAACTTGTTTTAAAATGAATGCTGCATCGACCGCCATTGCGACAAAGAGTGTAAATGGAAAANCAAATATATTGTCCTAAAAACACTTTTTATTAGATACAGTCAACTGATCAGCTTATCACATATTTTTATTGTTGTTAAGCATCATTTGTACAAATATTAGAAATATTGGACAAGATTTGACAAAATTATTAACGTTTAACTATTTTTAGGGCTGTGATTTGCCAGTCTTTTCAATGTAATTTTCAGTTTTCCAAAATATATTGTCTTAAAAAACATTTTTCATTGGAAACAGACTACTGATCAGCTTATCACAGATTTTTATTGTTGTTAAGCATCATTTGTATAAATATCAGAAATATGGGTATATATTGTTTTCCAGATGACAGTTATAGGTAATTTGCAACTCCTACACAAACAACCTCAAATCATCAACAACCTCAATCACATTTGCTGTTTTCTTTCAGAGTAAATAATACATTGCAATATAGAAATGTTGTTTTTGGTTAATGCTCACTCTTGTGATGATCTATTTCCAGTAAACTTGACACTTAAAAAAGGACTCAGACAACTGATCAGTTTTTCCTAGGTTTTTATTGTTGTTAAGCATCATTTGTGCAGATTTCAGAAACATTGGACAATTTTTTTTTAAATTATTAACATTTAACTATATCAAGTCATGGAATTTTGCCGTGCTAATTTTCAGTGTAATATTCAGTTTTCTTAAATATATCATCCAAAGACAAGACTTTTCATTAGTCACAGTCAACTGATCAGCTTATCACAGATTTTTATTGTTGTTAAGTATCATTTGTACAAATTTTAAAATTATTGGACAAGATTTGACAAAATTATTAACATTTAACTATTTAAGGCCTGGAATTTGCCAGTCTTTTCAATATAATTTTCAGTTTCCCCAAATATATTGTCTTAGAAAACACTTTTCATAAGATACAAACAACTGATCAGCTTATCACAGATATTTATTGTTGTTAAGCATCATCTGCACAAATTTTACAAATATTGGACAAGATTTAACAAAATAATTAACGTTTAACTATTTTAAGGCCTGGGATTTGCCAGTCTTTTCAATGTAATTTTCAGTTTCCTCAAATATATTGTCCCCCCCCCCCAAAAAAAAAAAAACATTTTCGTTTGACACAGTCATCTGATCAGCTTATCACAGACTTTTATTGTTGTTAAGCATCATTTGTACAAATTTCAGAATTATTGGACAAGATTTGACAAAATTATTAGCGTTTAACTTTTTAAGTCCTGAGATTTCCCTGTCTTTTCAATGTAATTTTTCAGTTTTCCTAAATATATTGTCTTAGAAAACACTTTTCATAAGATACAAACAACTGATCAGCTGATCACAGATATTTATTGTTGTTTAGCATCATTTGTACAAATATCGTAAATATTGGTCTAGATTTGACAAAATTATTAACATTTAACTATTTTGAGTCACTGTATTTGGCATTCTTTTTAATGTAATTTTCATTTATATTGTTCTTGTTCCAGAGTACCCTTACAATGAAGAAGCAGGCAGTGAAAGGCAGCACCAAGAGCAGCACTATGTCTTATCCATGTGTACAGTACATGATATTTGTCAAGATTTAGGACATTGTCAAATATTGTGATAACAACAACCCCTCCCAGAAACCCATTGTAAGGAGTAATCTGCATCTGGCATTGGTAGTAAGGAGAAGTCTTGTATGGGTATATATTGTTTTCCAGATGACAGTTATAGGTAATTTGCAACTTCTTACACAAACAACCTCAAATCATCAACAACCTCAATCACATTTGCTGTTTTCTTTCAGAGTAAATGATATGTTGCAATATTGAAATATTTGTTTTGGTTAATTCTCACTCTTGTGATGATCAATTTCCCATAAACTTGACACTTAAAAGAAAGACACAGACAACTGATCAGCTTATCCCAGATTTTAATTGTTGTTAAGCATCATTTGTACAGATTTCAGAAACAATGGACAATTTTTTTAAAAATTACTAACATTTAACTATTTAAAATCATGGAATTTTGCAGTGTTAATTTTCAGTGTAATATTCAGTTTTCTCAAATATATCATCCGAAGACAAGACTTTTCATTAGATACAGACAACTGATTAGCTTATCACAGATTTTTATTGTTGTTAAGCACCATTTGCACAAATTTCAGAAATATTGGACAAGATTTGACAAAATTATTAACATTTAACTATTTTAAGTCCTGCGATTTCCCAGTCTTTTCAATGTAATTTTTAGTTTTCTCAAATATATTGTCCTAAAAAACACTTTTCATTAGACACAGTCAACTGATCAGCTTATCACAGAATTTTAATGTTGTTGAGCATCATTTGTACAAATTTCAGAAATATTGGGCAAGATTTGACAAAATTATTAAAGTTTAACTATTTTAAGTCACTGAACTTGCCATTCTTGTCAATGTAATTTTCAGTTCTTTCAGTTATATTGTTCTTGTTCCAGAGTACCCTTACAATGAAGAAGCAGGCAGTAAAAGACAGCACCAAGAGCAGCACTATGTCTTATCCATGTGTACAATACATGATATTTGGCAAGATTTAGGACATTGTCAAATAATCTGATAACAACAACCCCTTCCAGAAACCCATTGTAAGGAGTAATCTGCATCTGGCATTGGTAGTAAGGAGAAGTCTTGTATGGGTATGTATTGTTTCCAGATGACAGTTATAGGTAATTTGCAACCTCTTAAACAAATAACCTCAAATCATGACATTTGCTGTTTTCTTTTAGAGTAAATAATACATTGCAATATTGAAATATGTTTTGGTTAATTCTCACTCCTCTGATGATCAATTTCCCATAAGCTTGACACTTAAAAGAAGACAGACAACTGATCAGCTTATCCCAGATTTGTATTGTTGTTAAGCATCATTTGTACAGATTTCAGAAATATTGGCCAAGATTTGACAAAATTATTAACGTTAAACTATTTTAAGTCATTGAATTTGCCAATCTTTTCAATGTAATTTTCAGTTTTCTAAAAAAATATTATCCGAAGACAAGACTTTTCATTAGTCACAGTCAAATGATCAGGTTATCACAGAATTTTAATGTTGTTGAGCATCATTTGTACAAATTTCAGAAATATTGGACAAGATTTGACAAAATTATTAACGTTTAACTATTTTAAGTCACTGAACTTGCCATTTTTGTCAATGTAATTTTCAGTTTTGCCAAATATATTGTTCCAAAAAACACTTTTCATCAGACACAGTCAGCTGATCAGCTTATCACAGATTTTTATTGTTGTTAAGCATCATTTGTACAAATTTCAGAAATATTGGACAAGATTTGACAAAATTATTAAAGTTTAACTATTTTAAGTCCTGCGATTTCCCAGTCTTTTCAATGTAATTTTTAGTTTTCTCAAATATATTGTCCTAAAAAACACTTTTCATTATATACAGTCAACTGATCAGCTTATCACAGATTTTTATTGTTGTTAAGCATCATTTGTACAAATATCAGAAATATTGGACAAGATTTGACAAAATTATTAACGTTTAACTATTTTAAGTCATTGAACTTGCCATTCTTGTCAATGTAATTTTCAGTTCTTTCAGTTATGTTGTTCTTGTTCCAGATTACCCTTACCATGAAAAAGCAGGCAGTGAAAGACAGCACCAAGAGCAGCACTTTGTCTTATCCATGTGTACAATACATGATATTTGGCGAGATTTAGGACCTTGTCATATATTCTGATAACAACAACCCCTTCCAGAAACCCATTGTAAGGAGTAATCTGCATCCGGCATTGGTAGTAAGGAGAAGTCTTGTATGGGTGTATATTGTTTCCAGATGACAGTTATAGGTAATTTGCAACTTCTTACACAAACAACCTCAAATCATCAACAACCTCAATCACATTTGCCGTTTTCTTTCAGAATAATTAATACATTGCAATATCGTAATATTTGTTTTGGTTAGTTCTCACTTTTGTGATGATCAATTTCTCATAAACTTGACACTTAAAAGAGGACACAGACAACTGATCAGCTTATCACAGATTTTTATTGTTGTTAAGCATCATTTGTACAGATTTCAGAAATATTTGACAAGATTTGACAAAATTATTAACATTTAACTATTTTAAGGCCTGGGATTTGCCAGTCTTTTCAGTGTAATTTTCAGTTCTCCCAAATATATTGTCCCAAAAAACACTTTTCATTTGACACAGTCAACTGATCAGCTTATCACAGATTTTTATTGTTGTTAAGCATCATTTGTACAAATTTCAGAATTATTGAACAAGATTTGACAAAATTATTAACATTTAACTATTTTAAGTCACTGAATTTGCCATTCTTTTCCATGTAATTTTCATTTCTTTCAGTTATATTTTTCTTGTTCCAGAGTACCCTTACAATGAAGAAGCAGGAAGTGAAAGACAGCACCAAGAGCAGCACTATGTCTAATCCATGTGTACAATACATGATATTTGGCAAGATTTAGGACATTGTCAAGTATTGTGATAACAACAACCCCTTCCAGAAACCCATTTTAAGGAGTAATCTACATCTGGCATTGGTAGTAAGGAGAAGTCTTGTATGGGTATATATTGTTTTCCAGATGACAGTTATAGGTAATTTGCAACTTCTTACACAAACAACCTAAAATCAACACATTTGCCGTTTTCTTTCAGAGTAAGTAATACATTGCAATATTGAAATATTTGTTTTGGTATATTCTCACTCTTCTGATGATGAATTTCCTATAAACTTGACACTCAAAAAATAACAGAGACAGCTGGTCAGTTTATCACAGATTTTTATTGTTGTTAATTACCATTTGTTCAAATTTCATAAACATTGGACAAGATTTGACAAAATTATTAATGTTTAACTATTATAAGTCATTGAATTTGCCAGTCTTTTCAATGTAATTTTGAGTTTTCCCCAAATATGTTGTCCCAATAAACACTTTTCGTTAGTCACAGTCATTATATCAGCTTATCACAAATTTTTATTCTTGTTAATCATCATTTGTACAAATTTCATAATCATTGGACAAGATTTGACAAAATTATTAACATTTAACTATCTTAAATTATTGAATTTGCCAGTCTTTTCAATGTAAATTTCAGTTTTCCTAAATATATTGTCCTAAAAACACTTCTCATTAAACACAGTCAACTGATTAGCTTATCACAGATTTTTATTGTTGTTAAGCATCATTTGATTAAATTTCAGAAATATTGAACATGATTTGACAAAATTATTAATCTTTAACTATTTAAAGGCCTGTGATTTGCCATTCTTTTCAATGAAATTTTCAGTTTTCCCAAATACATTGTCCCAAAAGACATTTTTCATGAGACAAAGTCAACTGAACAGCTTATCACAGACTTTTATTGTTGTTAAGCATTATTTGTTCAAATTTCATAAACATTGGACAAGATTTGACAAAATTATTAATGTTTGACTATTATAAGTCCTGTGATTTCCCAGTCTTTTCAATGTAATTTTTAGTTTTCTCAAATATATTGTCCTAAAAACACTTTTCATTAGATACAGACAACTGATCAGCTTATCACACATTTTTATTGTTGTTAAGCATTGTTTGTACAAATTTCAGAAATACTAAACAAGATTTAACAAAATTATTAACGTTTAACTATTTTGAGTCACTGAACTTGCCAGTCTTTTCAATGTATTTTCCAATTCTTTCAGTTACATTGTTCTTTTTCCAGAGTACCCTTACCAAGAAAAAGCAGGCAGTGAAAGACAGCACCAAGAGCAGCACTATGTCTTATCCATGTGTACAATACATGATATTTGGCGAGATTTAGGACCTTGTCATATATTCTGATAACAACAACCCCTTCCAGAAACCCATTGTAAGGAGTAATCTGCATCCGGCATTGATAGTAAGGAGAAGTCTTGTATGGGTATATATTGTTTCCAGATGACAGTTATAGGTAATTTGCAACTTCTTACACAAACAACCTCAAATCATCAACAACCTCATCACATTTGCCGTTTTCTTTCAGAATAATTAATACATTGCAATATCGTAATATTTGTTTTGGTTAGTTCTCACTTTTGTGATGATCAATTTCCCATAAACTTGACACTTAAAAGAGGACACAGACAACTGATCAGCTTATCACAGATTTTTTTTGTTGTTAAGCATCATTTGTACAAATTTCAGAATTATTGAACAAGATTTGACAAAATTATTAACATTTAACTATTTTAAGTCACTGAATTTGCCATTCTTTTCCATGTAATTTTCATTTCTTTCAGTTATATTTTTCTTGTTCCAGAGTACCCTTACAATGAAGAAGCAGGAAGTGAAAGACAGCACCAAGAGCAGCACTATGTCTTATCCATGTGTACAATACATGATATTTGGCAAGATTTAGGACATTGTCAAGTATTAAGATAACAACAACCCCTTCCAGAAACCCATTGTAAGGAGTAATCTACATCTGGCATTGGTAGTGAGGAGAAGTCTTGTATGGGTATATATTGTTTTCCAGATGACGGTTTAGGTAATTTGCAACCTCTTACACAAACAACCTAAAATCATCACATTTGCTGTTTTCTTTCAGAGTAAGTAATACAATGCAATATTGAAATATTTGTTTTGGTTAATTCTCACTCTTCTGATGATCAATTTCCCATAAACTTGACACTTAAAAAAACAACACACTCAACTGATCAGCTTATCACAGATTTTTATTGTTGATAATTAGCATTTGTACAAATTTCAAAAACATTGGACAAGATTTGACAAAATTATTAACGTTTAACTATTTTAAGTCATTGAATTTGCCAGTCATTTCAATGCAATTTTCAGTTTTCAGAAATATATTGTCCTTAAAAACACTATTCATTAAACAAAGTCATTTGATCAGCTTATCACAGACCTAAATTGTTGTTAAGCCTCATTTGTTTAAATTTCAAAAATATTGAACAAGATTTGACAAAATTATTAATCTTTAACTATTTTAAGGCCTGTGATTTGCCATTCTTTTCAATGAAATTTTCAGTTTTCCGAAATATATTGTCCTTAAAAACACTTTTTATTAAACATAGTCAACTGATCAGCTTATCACTGATTTTTATTGTTGTTAAGCATTATTTGTACAAATTTCAGAAATATTGGACCAAATTTTATCAAAATTTTTAATGTTTAACTATTTTAAATCATTGAATTTGCCAGTCTTTTCAATGTAATTTTCAGTTTTCCTAAATATATTGTCCCTAAAAATGCTTTTCATTAGCTACAGTCAACTGATCAGCTTATCACGGATTTTTATTGTTGTTAAGTATCATTTGTAGAAATTTTAGTAATATTGGCCAAAATTTGACAAAATAATTAATGTTTAACTATTTTAAGGCCTGTGATTTGCCAGTCTTTTCAATGTAATTTTCAGTTTTCCCAAATATATTGTCCTTAAAAACAATTTTCATTAGATACAGTCAACTGATCAGCTTATCACACATTTTTATTGATTGTTAATTATCATTTGTACAAATTTCATAAACATTGGACAAGATTTGACAAAATTATTAACGTTTAACTATTTTAAGTCATTGAATTTGCCAGTCTGTTCAATGTAATTTTCAGTTCTTTCAGTTATATTGTTCTTTTGAAATATTTGTTTTGGTCAATTCTCACTCTTCTGATTATCAATTTCCAATAAACTTGACACTTAAAAAAAGACACAGACAACTGATCAGCTTATCACAGATTTTACGTGTTGTTAAGAATCATTTGTAATCGAATTTATTAACATTGGACTATTTTAAGCCAAGGTATTTGCCAGTGTTTTCAGTGTAATTTTTAGTTTTCTCAAATATATTGTCCAAAGAAGATACTTTTCATTAGACACAGTCAACTGATCAGCTTATCACAGATTTTTATATTTGTTAAGCATCATTTGTACACATTTCAGAAACATTTGGCAGGATTTGTCAAAATTATTAATATCTAACTTTTTAAAGCTATGGTATTTGCCAGTGTTTTCAGTGTAATTTTCAGTTTTCTCAAATATGTTGTCTGGAAAAATACTATTCATTAGACACGGTCAGCTGATCAGCTAATCTTAGATTATGTAAGTTATTCAGCTTAATTTGTACAAATTTTAGAAAAATTGGACTAGATTTGATTAAATTTTTTAACATTTAACTATTTTAATTCATTGAATTTGCCAGTCTTTTCCATGTAATTTTCAGATTTTACCTCTGCCAAGGAGGTTATGTTTTCATCCCTGTTTGTTTGTAAGTCTGTCTGTCATCAACATACTCAAAAAGTTGTGGACCGATTTTGATGAAATTTGTCAAACTGTCAGATGTGGGCCAAGGAACAGATGATTAGTTTTTGGTGGTGAACCGGATCAATAATCAATCAATAATCAAAAATATCGAAAATTTAGGGGTGAAACGGCATTGGATGGAGACTTTGCTGCCTTGGTGGAGGTCTGTGCTCTCTGAGTGCTTTTCTAATTTCAGTTATATAGTTCTTTTTTCCAGCGAACCCTTACCATAAAAAAGCAGGCAGGAATTTTTCAGCGTGGCATTCGGTTTTGCTTTGTGTGTGTGAACAAGCAAGCAAAGTGAATTTTTTACCGAAAATTTGAATTTGAAATACCCCGATTTTTCAGATGGCAGTGTGAAAGGGGTACTAGTCTTCTCTACTTTATCAGATACTCTGATTCTAGGCATATCTAAGCAAAGAAGTTTGAATTCGTCATTCATTATAATTATTATTTTTAATATTCTTTGGACAAGGTTATTTTCAAGAATGATTTATTCCTCTCATATTGTTTTTTTAACTTTATAAAGATAAACGGGATTATGACCCAATAGGTTTTAAATAAGAACTTAAACATTTCATGAAATAGATAATGTTAATAATAGTAAAATATTTAATGGCCTGATAAAAAGTCAGTGACTGCACACTCCTGTTTGATATAACTAATTGATGTATATATTACGAATTTAAAATATGTATGATATGCTAGGCATTTTATTCCAGATATATTTACTGGACAGACTGGGGTCATATCCCTTACATTGCTTGTGTTGGAATGGACGTCACCAACCGGTCATCTGTGATCACAGAGAAACTGGGCTGGCCTAATTTCTTGACCTTTATGTCACCAGGAAGATGTGGGGGCTGATGCACATCTGGATTACATGGAGTAAATGTCAGCTTCTAGTTATTGATTTTCTAGGAAAATGTGATGGAATACTCCCATATATTTTACGATTGGAAAAATGTGGGGTTTTTTATAAAATGTATTATATTTATTACATCTTCAGTTGACAAATGTAACCAAATTTGGTATGTGGTATTGTCACAGGTTATTACAGCCAAGCAGGTCTGGAGGTTGTAAAGTTGATTTTCTTACAGAGACATATTATAAACAGTTCAATGCAGGTTCTGTAGTTTTTCTTGTTCCATTTTATATATGCAAAATGACATGAAATCTAATAGATACATACATTACATTTCAGGTATGCCAACCTTGATAACAGCAACAGACAGTGGGTCATATCAGGAGTCAGAACATCTGAAAAATATAACTCTTACAAAGGCCATTGAGCGTAATGTGTCTCCAACTCCTGATTGGAAGCCATACAATGTCGAAGTCCAGAGACAACTAGGTCAGTTCTTAAAAATTGTAAAGTTTGTGAGTGAACTAAATGTTCATTTGTAGTGGCTTTATATGGTACCATTGATTTGAGTTTTGTAAAATATTGTAAAATTGTAGGGCTCAGTTTCATCAAGGCTGGATAGCGCTAACCTATGGATAAATATGGCCGCTATCCTCTGGATAGTGCTATCCATAGAATAGTGCATTTCATCAACAGTGGATAGCGTTATTCAGGGAATAAATCGGCTTATCCAGAGGATAAAGTTGTCCACTCAAAATAGGTGGGATAAATCTGGCATCATGCTGTTAAATCATCCAAAATGGTAAACCTGCTTGGTTTGGCAGTAAAACCTTTGAGATTTCACAGACGTAGAATGAGTAGAGAGAAAACTTTATACTGGTTGCTATAAACATAAAAGCCATGATAGTTGCTAACAACAGCAGTGGTCTATACCATATTTGGGTAATAAATTACCCACAATACCCCTGTGTTCTGGTGCCATCTGTCGTCTGCTTTTCTATCTTGCAGGATGGAACCTGCTTCAGCAAGCAATAGGCAGAGAAAGGCAAACTGGACATTAGCAGAAACATCACTTTTGATAGAATTATGCAAGAAACATCATGCAGTGATTAGGAACAAACACACTTCCACCTTGGACAACAAGGCCAAGGTGGAAGTGTGGAAAGCCATTGCCACTGAAGTATCATCCGTTGCAGTTTCAATGAGAAGTGCAGCAGAGTGCTGTTAAGAAGTCTCACAGGGAACTTAAGAAGTCCAGACACCTAACTGGAGGTGGTCCACCACCACAGGGACTCAGTCCAACCAAAAACAGAATAGTGAACATATATGCTGAAACTCTAGCCTTTGAAGGTTTGAAAGGTGGGATGGAGACTAGTGGTAAGATCAGGTTGCCACTGTTTGACTCTTTATAAATTTAATACACTTTATTGTTGTTACAGACATCACCCTTTGAAATATCAAAGTTACTCTGATGAGGAAGCAGCATCTGGTTCAGAAAGGTTAGTTTCCCCCATTTATTCATGTACCTTGTATGTAAAGATTTTGTGCACATTGTTTAATCTGTTATGAATCAAACATTTTGAGTCAAATGTCAATAGAAAAGGATCTTTAATTTATTATAAAAATCCAAAGAATTAGGTCCAAGATTACTTCTGTACTGATACTTAAATTTTGGTTGGGTAGCTAAATAGTATACAATGTCTTGAAATCATGCAGTGGTGAAAGCAGCCCTAAAGTTAATGGTTGGTCACAGGGAAGAAGGCAAAAGCGGTTGAGTTATCCAAACTTCCAGAATTATCTCCTGCAAGGTACTTGTGGATTACAAAAATATTTCAAATTCAACGATATCTTACTTGTAATATTCCAGTAAGAACTAATTATAAGTTATTGCTGAATATGCCAAAATTGTCATTTTTTTATGATATTTGTACATGAAAAATAAGGACAGTCATTATTTATGTTTAGATTGACTCTGGAGAATGAGGAGGTGCTCACTCTGTGTCTGTACATTTTCCTAGTGAACAGGCCAAGGTACGCAGAACACAGAATGACTTCATGCCATCGCCAGATTCCCAAGAGTGCTGGGGAGGGCAGTATGATTGCCATTAAATCCCCTATGGCCAATGTTGAAAACTCCTATGTCTGTCGTGAAGGTTTTCATGCCATTAATGTGCAGGCGATTTCCAATGCCCAGCTTATGTAAATACATGTTTTTGTTTTATTATTTATTTCTTACATTAAAGGTCAATATATGTAACAGCTCTCAATATACTTTATTTACGAACCCGAGTGTACTCTGTGTGTGAACATGGCAGAAACAAGAAACGAATGTCTTTTAATAATTTACAAATAAATAAAATGAACTTAATGCAGAACTGAACAAACTTAGAAAAATTTAAATGAATAACATTAATGAACTAAAATACTTACTAAATTTCTAAACTAAATAAGGATGAAAATAAATGATAAGCACTTAAATGATCAAACTAAACTTAGAGAAATACAAAATCTAAACACAAAGAAAATGAAAAGTAAACCGATCAAGTCTATCATACCTGTGTGTGAACATGGCAGAAACAAGAAACGAATGTGCCGCGAAACAAAGAGGGGCGTGTTTTATATAGAAACGAAGACACACGGACACAAACGATAAGTCACGAACACACTTCTCTACAACCACAATCATACATCATACATACACATGTTATATATATATATATATATATATATATATATATATATATATATATATATATATATATATATATATATATATATATATATATATCTGTCATGATATCGTCAAGATGTAAACACACCTAATTGAGTCATGTATAGCAATCACAACTACTGCAATTTTGTGTTGGTTGTTGGTTGCTGTGAATAAAAAAAAATGATTTTGCAGTTCTGTAAAAAAAGTCTTCATCATTGAAAGAAGAAATCATTCAAATGCAATTCATAATTTTATTAGTACTAGAAATATTTTTTTTAGAAATAATAGCCCTAGTACATCCTCCAAGTGCAGGGACATGAAAATTTAATTCTCATTCAGAGATAATTGTTTCATTTTTGAAAAACATTTTTCATTTTGAAAATACAGAAAACTAAAAAATCACTCTGAGAGTGCAGACCTCCCCCAAGGCAGCAATTTTTGATTATTATTGATTATTGATTCATTATTGATCTGGATCACCACCAAAAACTTATCAAGTTCTAAGTTAACCCATTTCTGGCCTACCCTGAAAATTTCATCAAAATCGATCCATAACTGAGTTATGTTGATGATTGATTTTTGACTATTGATTATTGATTGGTTATTGATCCAGATCACCACCAAAAACTAATCATCTCTTTCTTGGCCCACTTCTGACAGTTCCTGAAAATTACATCAAAATCGGTCCATAACTTTTTGAGTTATGTTGATGACAAACAAACAAACAAACAAACAGGGGTGAAAACATAACCTCCTTGGCTGAGGTAATTATGACTTAAGTATGTAACTATGCTATTGTAAAATATTAATTCATTTTAATTGGGTTTTATTTAATTTTTTTTTCCAGATTTACTGATGTAGTCTGCAGGTGGCCAGGCAGTACCCATGACAGTTTCAATTTCAACAACAACAATGGTATTGGCCAACATTTTGAAAGTATGAACACATAGGATATTCCAGGATTCCTCTTGGAGGGATTCTGGCTATCCTCTGCACCCATATCTGATGACACCAAAAACAAACCCTCTGACAGAGCCGGCCATTACATACAACAGGGCTCATATCTCAACGTGAAACACCATGTGTGTAATTTTCTCTTTTGAGACATGATACAGTTACTACTTTTCTTACTACTTTCTCTTTCTTGAGAAATGATACACAATGCATTGATTTGATTAATTTAGTAGGATTTTTTAGCTTTTACCCAGTAATAATAAAAACATTCTTTCATTATTTTTTTTACTGTTAAAACAACAATATTTTTGTTCTAAAATACAGCATGACAGCTGTACTAGGTCAAAATTTTTGGGAGCTTTTACATAATAAATTCAATTTAATTTTCTTTTGTATTTTTTAGCCGAGGAGACAGTAAAACCCACACCAAGTCAGACATGTCCTTGCAAGAATGATGGCAAACGTAAGCCAGATCCAGAAACTGGTGGGCTGGTGTGTTTGAATAGTAAGTATCTGGGTTAGAATAACTATGACAAAATATTGAAAATGTTGTTGTAATTGAGATGAAAATGTGATTTGTGTCAATAATCACAAAGCACAGCAAACACATGAAGACTTTAATAGGAAGAGGAAATATAGTTGGTGCCAAGCTGATGATTTAACAAATGAAAAATACATGTACATTCGTGGAGTTTGTGGAGTTGAGGAAAACCAGGGTTTGCTGTTGTATACTGGCTGTTTATCTTGTGAAATCTACCATAGTTTATGAATTGGTTTTAAAGAAAAATGCAGCATGGCTGAAATGGCAGAGTGATGTTTTTTGTTTTTATTTTATTTAAAGTCATTAATTTTTGTCACTCTTTATTTGAATAAATTTGATCATATTTCAGACTATTATGGAGAATACTGTGAAAAGGAGCCTTCAGCATTCACTGGAGCTGATGCAAGTTCATGTAAGTTGATAGTAGACCACAGAATATTTTGCAAGATCCTTTTTGAGGTTAAATTTTATTTTGTTGATCATATCTGGTAATCATATCATATCTCAAGTAATGAAGCAATTAAAAGTAACACCAAAATTCATCAAAGGGTTACTTGGATGTGGGAGATGGTTTGTTTGCCCCACTTTACCCAGAGATATACTCTGGTTAGATTTTTAGTTAAATTTTCTGTACTTCTATTTCTGAAATTTTCTCTACTTGTACTCAATGAATATGATTTGATTAATAAAATTAATATTTGCTATCCCCAAGTTGTATCATCACACTAAGAAATATTCATACAACTTTTTATTCTGTACTTAATATTTGTATATATTAAATATATATTCTTCAGAGGGGGGGGATAGTCCTGATACCGCCCACATCTTAATCTATAATGATGTCAAACTATTCCCTGCATATTGAAATAGTTGTTGCAATGATTTCAGTATGAGCAAGGCCCTACATTCCAGTGGCTGGGGGTGAGTTCAGACTGGGGCACCTGCAGGACCGGTGGCTTTCCATGGAGGAAATGTTGTGGCCATCAGTATGTCAGACTTTGTATATGACAGATCAGTAAAAGATTTGAGGGTTCAAAAGGCAAAAGACAGAAGATCTAGAACTTAAAAGTATTCAGTATTTTGCATGTATAGTAGAAAAGCATATCTATAGTTTCATCTTTTCTTTTTTGGTCAAATTGCCTATAAAAACATTTTGTATTAATGCTTCATTAACTGAACATTTTCTTTTTATTCGTTGCTTTAAAGTGCTCATCTTCTTTCTCATAGGATGCAATGGAACCAGAGTACAACAAAACAGAGAATTTTGAAGACTACAAAAACCAAAAACAACTTCTCCAACCCAATGTATGACAGCATAACAGGATTAGAACCTGCTAAATCCCCCAAAAAAGGACATGACCAGCTCCACTCACTCCAATGGGGTAGCAGATAACCAGTTATCAGAGATCACAGTCCATATACCACATAAACAACTCTGTCCTTCAGTAACAGAAAACAATTACGACACTAATGTTTTAGTCACTAAAGATTTTTTTAACATAAAATTCTTGATGATCATTTCACAGATGAGGCAAAGCTCAGGAGGGAATATATCTCACACAAAGCAGATGAGATGTTGGTATTTATGATGAAACTTTATTATGAAGTGATATATCAAACCCATACAAAATATTTGTTCTTGCTTCCGGCTCTCATGAAGAATTGGATTTTAAGCTGTTTTTTTATATATAACTTTTTTCCTCAGATTCAATTCTTAGCCATGTTAAAAGTCTATTGAACAAATTACATACCTAAACATGTTCTTTTGACATTTTCTGCATCTTAACAATTTTATAGAATAATTATATAAAATGGTGATAAATGTGTTCTCTTGTATTGTGAAATAGAGTCAAAAATGGAAATAAAATTATGTCAGTACAGTTTGTCAGATTCAATCCTTCACTGTGTTCAGAATCTCAGAATAGAGCAAATTGGATATTTGAAATTGTTTTATTAAAGTATTTTTCCTTTGTTTGAATAGAAGCTATCTATACTGTAATGCCGTACTTGAGATTTTGATCATTCTTTTACTGTTAGTGCATTGTTGTTTATGTATGAAGATATATTAGTTTTGATTTTTAAACACTTGTAAAAGAGTATTTTTTGGTTTTGAGTACATGCATGCCAATATTATGTATGTTCTTCATCATTTCACTTTAATAAAGGATGATTTGGTCAAAAGACGTGTATGTTCAATTCTTGTTGGTTAGAATATGCACCTTCGAGCGACCATGTAGACTCTGAGACGGATGCCACGATTTAAAAGACCATTCTCAATCCCTATCGTCCTAACTGCACCCTGAGCTTCAGAGATAACTTGACACTAACCTCTTCACTATAGCCTATCTTCATCGTGTCAAGTTACCTCTGACCACATTCGATTGCCTCCGCCGCCCGCCAATCAAATTTAAAGCCCGCACTCAATGACTCATTGAACGATCTAGCCAATGAACGCGAACGAGTCAAAGCGCGCTTTGTTCAAATCCGGACCAATCAAAGATAAGGCTGAATATCAGGGACTTGCCGTAACCTGTGGGCAGCACGCAAAATACATCATCCCTCAGTAGATAATTATGCAGGGCATCAAACTGCTCTGGTTTCAATTCCGATATACTCCATGCTTTCTTTGTGTACGGTTATGCACTCGGAACTACTCGGATGTCTCCGCACTCGACAATAACTATGTTGTTAGTATGGAGCTTGCGGAATCAGCCGAGGATTGCCGATTGACGGTCAACCAATCAGCGTTTTCACCAAACTTTGGTGAAAAATTTTGAAACATGGATTCGATTGGCTTATATAAACTAGGTCAAACTATTTTCGTCAGAGGTAACTTGACACGATGAAGATAGGCTATAGTGAAGAGGTTAGTGTCAAGTTATCTCTGAAGCTCAGGGTG
>NW_019773737.1:429030-487277 GCF_001039355.2 Lingula anatina
GGGGGGGGGGGTGGGGGGTCTACATTGGCCCATAGACTAAGAAGCATTGGTTTTTACATATTAGTTTTTAAATTTTATTCAAATGTTTTGCCCAAGCAACACTGACAGGAAAATGTCACATGCATGTGCTTCATGCAACCAGCCAGTGTGCCTAAAACATAGGCACAAATAAGTGGTTTGAGAAGATTGTGCTTGAAGTGTTACTAATAGTGCATCGCTGAATCTAATTTCAGTAGCTTTGTTGGAACTTGTTCTCATAACTGGGTCTCTCATTTTGACAGTTACAAATTTCGGGTATTTCTGAAATCTAAATAATTCTGTCGATATCATATTATACATATATTAACAAATTGTTTGTGGGGATTTTGTTTTATACACAGCTGTGGTAGTAACATACATGTAGGTTGATTGAATGTGTTCTGAGTAGTATGACTTCCTTACCAGCATTAGTGTATTCCCTACTCAGGAAGTCAGCTAATTATTCTTATTGAAGTTAGAAGGATGCTATCTCAACATAAATCAAAATATTTTTACTCAAAGTAATTTTGTAATTTACTTTTTTCATTTAGTGTGGCAAATAAAAAGAGAAATATTTCTGCAAGTGGAAACTGACAATGACCGTCTAAATACCGGTGTAATGTTGTTCTTAAAATCTGTGCTTGGTTATTTCATGCAATAAAAGTATTATTACCAAATACTTATAACATAAGATCATTATAAAATACTTGTCTTAAATCCTGGGAGTAGTATGGGTGTGATAAAGCCTCAACAGCCTTTTATAATAAGGATCCCTGTACAGAGCACAATGGGGTCATAGATGACCCCACTTGGTCATTTCAGTCAGTAAAATAGCTTGGTCTCTTGAGGATTAATCCCTTACGAAGATTATCAAATTTTGCAAATGAGACGCTGATTTTGGAAATGACTGCTTTTATTAAAGAAAATCTGTTAATTTTGTAATGTCAAAAATTGCTCATGAAATATGATAGCTTATGATATGATGAACGCTCATACTCCAGAAAAAAAACACATTTTTCATTTTCTTTATTTCACGGTTATAATGGGCACCTGCTTAAATTGTATAGAGCGTCTCGTTTAGTTTTCTTCTATATTCTATTAAGCAATAGCATTTGTCAAGGCATATAACATGCTTACATATTTCATTTGTATCCTAGCTCCTTCATAATCAGTTTCTTTTAAAGATTTTTATTTTGTCAACAATAGACGCTTGTCCAGTTTATATCTTTTTTTCCCTAGTTGTAGCATGATTCCACATTATCAGTTCTACATGTTGTATCTTAGTTCCCTTTGTACTCTATCTCTTGGTAATCGTGAGAAAAAGTGCCTTAGTTCTAAAGACGAGTCACTGAATCATACTGGATTACAAATAACTTTGAGCTTATTTTTGTTGAAAAAAATAATAACTGTGCCTCTCAACGAGTTCTCAAGTTTTCATATTTTCTCCTCGAACTCACCCTTTATTTTTAACATACCGTTCAGTGGGAGATTTAGACGGGGCGGGGGGTCTTGACCTCCTCCTTTCATTTCTGAAAAAAAAATCACGCCAATAGTAAACTCTTGAAATTGGACTTTTGAGTAGCTGAATCATAGCTCTAAACCATCCTAATGGCACTGTTCGTCCTCTAAAATACTAATTATTTTTGGGGCCCTTCACCGGGCCTCAAACCCTACGCAAATAAGGGTGGGGGTGGGGTTCAGCTTCGTACCCGCAGACCCCCCCCCCCCCTTTCAAACAATCCTGGATCCACCCCTGCCGTTAGTCTATATCTTTCGTATTGTAGATTTTGCGGAGTGTGGTTATTTGTCATAGAAAAATCAATATGTAACTACAGTCAGAGTTTTGTCAGACGTCCCTGTCATCAGTGATCGACTTCCACTTATGACATGAAGATACACACGTAATGCATTGAAGGTCCCAATTTAATCTGATTCTGCTCAGGGTTTCTACACTCGCTGTCACCTCTTTATTCTCAAAAAATTTGCTTTCTTTATTATTTATTTCTCATAAATGTATATTCTGTCTTAATATTACGCATTCGCCGCCAGTAGTAATGAAGTGAGTAGGCAGCAAAATTCTATTTGCCTGTATAGTTTGAACATAAAAACACTCAGTGCATAAATAATTAAACAATCTTCCCTACGTTTGGTCTTATTTCTAGATCTTATTTTTAGGTGAATTTTATCAAATTTTGCAAATGAGACACTGTATTTTGGGAAATAATTGATTATTTTATTGAAATAATTCTCTTCACCTTGTAGTTTCTCATAAAACAAATTGCAAGAGAATTATGATGTTTTATAATATGATGAACGGTCATACTCCAGAAAAACGTGTTTTTAATTTTCAGTATTTCAACCTTTTAATGGGCACCCATTTCAATTATATAATATGCCTCATAAATCGCATATGTTAGTTTTCATATAGTTTCTGTTTATAATATATCATGAAGTACTATGAACACACCTATTCGACCTGTTTCTGCTCAGGGTTTCTACACTCATGTCAGCCTATTTATTCCCACAAAAGTTTTGCTAACTTTATCTATCATTCTCATCTCATTTTCTCTCATTATTACGCATTCGACACCAAAAGTAATGAAGTGAGTAGACAGCAAATCTTTTATCTGCCTGTATAATTAGAACATAAAACACTGAGTGCATAAATAATTCAACAATTTCCCCTATTTTTGATTTTCTTTATAGAAGTTTATCAATCTCGAAAATGAGACGCTGATTTTTGGGAAATAAATGATCATTTTATGAAGTTATTCTGTTCACATTTTTTTTTCTCATGAAAGCAATTGCAAGATATTAATGACATTTTACAATGAGATGTATAGTCACACTCCCGATACACATGTTTTTAATTTTCTATAATGGGTTGAATTATATAATTTGCCTCTTAAATCTCGACAGTTAGTTTTTGTATACTTTGGTGTATATAATATAACATGAAGATACACATGTACCTGTAGTACTATCAACATATCAACAGACCTATCCAACCGGTTTCTACTCCGGCTTTCTAGCAGTAAACTCGCCACCACCTCTTTATTCTTAAATAATTTTGACAATTTCTTCATCATTTCCATCCAATGAATGTATATTTCCTCTCAATATTATTACAATAAATAATGTATTTGAAATCTAAAAGATCAGCGTCGTGTTCTGTATTAAGACATATAGCTACATGTTTCTATGCTAACCTGTTTGTGGTAAGGAATAAGTTTACCTGTAACAGTGTATCGGCGTGATGTTGTAGGCTGTCTCTTTTTCTCTAATTTTCTCTCCCTGTCTCTTAATTTAAGTTAAGAATCATGGAGGCTTTTCCATTCTTTTCCCCATTGTTGTGTTGTTTACCAACACCCGACTCTCGGATAAGCTCATGCATTATGTGTACCCTAACACTTCACACATTTAACCGTGCCTTGGTGCATTATGTTTGCAAGACAGCATTATTTTGTCACATGCCCCAACTGTCTGAGAACAGTGTTGTTGTATTATGCTAGAACATCAGTTTATATTTCTTTTCTGTCCAGTTTATATTTCTTTTTCCTAGGTGTAACATGATTCGACATTACCAGTTCTACATGCTGTATCTTATTTCCACTTGTACTGTATCTCTTGGTAATCTTGAGAAAAAGTGCTCTAGCCCGCACGAAAACGCAGTAGATACTCCAGTGCAGTAGACTACTGCAATCATACTGCAAACATGCCTCGAATCTGCTTCGATTTGGGAGCTAATTAGCATATTTGAAACATGCTTCTATGATGCTGCTAATCTACTGCATTTATGCACCTCTCTGTACAAACCTATATACTTTATGGAGTAAAATTACAGTAGGCTTTACTGTATTTCTACTGCAAATATGCTCCACACCACTACTGCGATAATGCTTCTTTGCTACTTCGATACTACTGCTTTTTCGTGCGGGTAGGTCTTAAGACGAGTCACTGACCACAAATAACTATGAACATATTTTCTCCTCGAACTAACCCTTTATTTTTAACATACCGTTCAGTGGGAGATTAAATCAGGGCGGGGGGGGGGGGGGGGGTCTTGACCTCCTCTTTATATTTCTGAAAAAAAAAATCACGCCAATAGTAAACTCTTGAAATTGGACCTTTGACTAGCTGAATCATAGCTCTAAGCCATCCTTATGGCACTGTTCGTCCTCTAAAATACTTATTATTTTTGGGTCCCTTCACCGGATCTCAAACCCTACGCATATAAGGGTGGGGGTGGGGTTCAGCTTCGCACCCGCGGAGCCCCCCCTCCCCGATTCACCCCTGCCGTTAGTCATTATCTTTCGTATTGTAGGTTTTGGGGAGTGTGGTTATTTGTCATAGAAAAATCAATATGTAACTACAGTCAGAGTTTTGTCAGACGTCCCTGTCATCAGTGGTCGATTTCCACTTATTACATGAAGATACACACGTAATGCATTGAAGGTCCCAATTCAGTCTGATTCTGCTCAGGGTTTTTGCACCCTCTTTATTCTAAAAAAAAATTGCTTTCTTTATCATTTCTATCTCATAAATGTATATTCTGTCTCAATATTACTTAACGACGCCAGCAGTAATAAAGTGAGTATGCAGCAAAATTCTATTTGCCTGTATAGTTAGACCATAAAAAGCTCAGTGCATAAATAATTAAACAATCTTTCCTTCGTTTGGTCTCATTTCTTGATCTTATTTCTGGGTGAATTTTATGAAATTTTGCCAATGAGACGCTGTATTTTGGGAAATAATTGATTATTTTATTGAAATAATTCTGTTCACCTTTATTTACTTATGAAACAAATTACAAGAGAATTATGATGTTTTATAATATGATATAGGGTCATACTCTAGATACACGTTTTTGATTTTCAGTATTTCAACCCTTTAATGGAAACCCTTTTCAATTATATAATATGCCTCATAAATCGCCTGTGTTAGTTTTCATATAATTTCTTGTTTATAATATATCATGAAGTACTATGAACACACCTATTCAACCTGTTTCTGCTCGGGGTTTCTACACCCATGTCAATCTATTTATTCCCACAAAAGTTTTGCTTACTTTATTTATCATTCCCATCTCATTTTCTCTCAATATTACGCATTCGACACCAGAAGTAATGAAGTGAGTAGGCAGCAAATCTTTTATCTGCCTGCATAGTTTGAACATAAAACACTGAGCGCATAAATAATTCAATAATTTTCCCTACATTTGATTCAGTCACACTCCCGATACACGTTTTTCAATTTTCTATAATGGGTTGAATTATAATTTGCCTCTTAAATCTCGACTGTTAATTTTCATATACTTTGTTGTATATAATATAACATAAGGATACACATGTAGTACTATGAACAGACCTATCCAACCTTTTTCTGCTCCTGCCTTCTACCAGCACACTCGCCACCACCTCTTTATTCTTATATAATTTTGACAATTTCTTCATCATTTCCATCCAATTAATGTATATTTCCTCTCAATATTATTACAATAAATAATGTATTTGAAATCTAAAAGATCAGCGTCGTGTTCTGTATTAAGACATATAGCTACCTGTTTCTATGCTAACCTGTTTGTGGTAAGGAATAAGTTTACCTGTAACAGTGTATCGGCGTGATGTTGTAGGCTGTCTCTTTTTCTCTAATTTTCTCTCCCTGTCTCTTAATTTAAGTTAAGAATCATGGAGGCTTTTCCATTCTTTTCCCCATTGTTGTGTTGTTTACCAACACCCGACTCTCGGATAAGCTCATGCATTATGTGTACCCTAACACTTCACACATTTAACCGTGCCTTGGTACATTATCTTTGCAAGACAGCTTGATTTTGCCACATGCTCGTACCGTTTGAGAACAGTGTTGTACCGGTAGTATTCTACTTGAACAATTTTTTGAAAGGAAAATGTGAGTTGAATTTAAAACTGCGACTCAATTTACTTTGTAGCTACTTCTTATCATTTACAGTGTTCTTAATCACACTGAACTTAAAAAAATTAAATGAATCATTATCAAATGCTTACCTCAAATCATTGTATATGTCAGTATATATATATATATATATATATATATATATATATATATATATAATCACCAGCTTTTCTCTATTCTAATCAACGCCAAGAGGAGACGCTTTAATCTGTCAATCTGATTGCATTCAGCGAGCGTCCCCTTGGAATTATTGCACAGTAGACTGGGCGATATATTAATGATGAGCGGACCCTTAATTATCTGGTATCCAGGGTTAGATCCGGGGCCCTCTTTCGCAATTTAACACTGTGACTTTTGGTTGGTTGGTTTATTCCCGTCATGTAAATTGTTAGGAACGATTACAGCATTCATAGCAATTATGAATAACACTGCATAAATATCGATCGACCTGATACATCATTGACATTCTGCCACATGTGACCACTGCAGGGCAATGTCTTTACGTGTTACAGTCCAATTGTATGCTGTTTTCATTAAATAATTCATTAAAAACTGGATGTTATTTTTACATTGTTTTAATAACTGATTTACGTCAATCCAAGTTAATTCTCTTAATATTTTCAGTTATATACAGTGACCATCAGGTATATCATGAGATTAGCTGCCCGTGTCCAGGGTGGATAACTATAGGGCACCTGGAGAAAATGAGGCTATCTAGGTGAATATCGCTGATGGAGATGTTCTGCTAGACATCGAAACATTGGAGGTAAAGACTATTTCAATATTAAGCTGTTGACTGAAGAAAAAATTATTTATTCTTACGAAATATTTTATTCTTGATGAAATTCTTCTCTGTAGTAGGTGTTGTTTTGATTTCACCAGCTGTTACCCTCGCTCAAAGTTTGTGGGAAGACGAAAACTTCATCACTGACAACCGCATTACGCATGCGCCGACTGAACCATTTTATACGTTCATTTAGTTTAGCCTTATTGATGACGTGTACAATATCACGACATCATTCTATCCACCCTTATCATTGCCACAGAGCAGAGGGAGACCGAGGGCGACTGTAGAATTTTTACGTCAGTGGAAATATGGTTCTGTTATCATTAGCTTCTAAAAAGAATTGCTTTTTATTCCATAATCTGACTGAACTTGTTGATGTTTTTGTTGTCAGGCAAAAAAGTCCATCAGCCATAGGGTTCCTTGATTCAAGGCATTCCCTTCAATTAATTATGCTGTCTTTCATGTCTTGTACTTTATCGACTATCATATCTTTAAGATGATTCCACTTCTGATTGGATACAAATGAACGATTTAAAAATAAAAACGTGAACTCTTTTCCAGGAACTAAAACTAAAGGAAAAGTTACAATATAGAGATACGTGTGGAAATCAATCAAATATTTCATGACATCAACATTAATATTCATCTGCACGCCTATTGGTAGCTTTTATTCAACCTCAGTAAAAATTAAATGAACTTGAGAACTATAAAAGACCCCACACCGACGACAGCTGAGATATCTGCTCATCGACATCATGGATCGACACCTTATTTCCCTGGCCGTAGCTATACTTCTGGTCTACGTTGGACCTGGAGCGACTCAAGATGACTTTCTCACTCCCCAGCAGATTGAAAACGATCTAGCGGCACACGCAGGCAGCTCTCCACATACACCGCAGTTCACCCCTAACGAAAGTAAGTAGACTAGACCAACTCACTATCAGGTCAAACGTGATTGTTGACGAGAACATCAAAGTTCACTTTAGTCTCTACATCAATGTTGTCATTACCACGAGATAAATGTTGCTCTTCTTGGGTGCCCAGCGAGTGTAAAATATTTGCTATCTTGTGAAATCGAATCACTTTTTTTTATTTTTATGGTTATAAGGGTGTATCCTGTAGTTATTGGTTGTATACATTCAAATAATCAAATAGTACACTCTTACTTCAAGGTTTTCTGGTTTACATTGGGCGGAATAGAAGGCAAAATGATGGCTGGATTTGTTGTCACCCTTAATATTTACTTGCTGTGCTATCCAAAGCTTACATGCGTATTAATTGTAAAGTTAAACAAGACTTACCTGTAAGTTGAAGTTTGACAGGAATTCTACATAGGCACCATGGTTAAGTGAGAGATTGTAATGCGAGAGAGCATTGCGCGATCCCAGAGGTCATTTTTTTAACGCCGTGCTCTTAAATACGCGTTTGGGAGGGGAAATCACAGAGTGAGCGCATAATCTCTCTCTTAACCATGGTGCCTATGTAGAATTCCAGTCAAACTTCAACTTACAGGTAAGTCTCGTTTAACTTTATAATTCAACTACGGCACCATGGTTAACCGAGATAATACGAGACTTTAATAGGGACATGGCTATAATGCCAACCAAAGAAGCAATAAAGAAACAGTTCCTTATGGACAATTCACTAAATAGCTCTCATGTGTGAAGATAAATTTATTAAAGATAGCGTTATCAACACCACCTCACATTTATATAGTGACACCGTACACATGCATGTCCCTCCCTCCGCACTTATTGACATAAGATACTCAAACTTCAAATTCTCTGTTCTTTTAGTTAGGAACAGCACCTGTTGGGGACGAGGCGATGTACGATACCGTACACTGGACGGTCTGGAGTTCTCTTACAACACCCCTATTAATATGGAGGGCGTAATGGTCATGCCCTGGGAGGGAGTTTCCTGGTGGGTGGTTACGTACCAAGAATTATTTAATGGAGGACCGAAAACGCGCTTCCAGCAAGTCTACGTGAAGTGTTCAGGCATGTTATTTGCGACTAATTTAGGTCCGACAGTATATTTGTGGGTGAGTCTTCTTCCCAATATAGTTTTCAATCCAGTGAACACATTTTGCATTAAGCTGTCGTTTATGCGCACCGTATCCCTTGTTGTCCCTTTCTATCCCTTTCGTCAAAATTTTGATGCAAGCAGTTTAGAGCAACTGTCATAGACTTTTGCTTACTGTGTGTGTTCTAATTGTTCTCAATACGTAGATGTAGTCCATTGCGATATACTAACATATTTGTTTGCATTTTGCTTCCAGCATTGGACCGGGACCGAGTGGACTCATTATCCAGTACCATTTAACTTCGGAGATGTTATCGCGAGTGCATTTGATCCCAGAGGTTTCACTTTATCTTGCAATGCTGTTCCAATGACCGTCAATGTCGCTCTGCACTCTGTGTGGATAACCATGACCCCCTTACACTCCGCCGCTAATTTAGGAGTACGTGGAATATGCGGAGACTACAATGGCGATGCGACTAACGACTATTCTGACCTAGAGCCAGAAACCCTTCCGCCATGGAAACCTTTCTTGCTACCTAAGTAAATATGGACAGTGACAAGGATAAACGAGACTTGAATACGGACAAACAAAACGCAAAAGTAAACACAGGCAAACCGAACTGAATTCCATAAGAATAAGGACAATGAGTTCTGAAAATGGGGGACGCAAACTGCAATTTTACCTCTCTTACTTTATTAAATTTATTGTTGATTGGGTGCCATAGTAGTTAGGATTTAAGATAACTTGACTTTCTATTAATATATTAGTCAGATAACATTGCCGCTGACTACTTATTTATTTCTTTATTTTCAACAGTAGACAAATTGTAAGTGAAGGCATTTTTTGGTTGTATAGTATTAAGTTTTTTTTCTAATTGGTATCTCTATATGATACATAGGAGATATAAATATTTGGGACCTTAATCAGTTCTATCATGTAATACTGCTTCATTCTTAATTTAATATTTCTGTTAACTAAAAACTTTTACTTTCAATTAGAATGTTCAATTATCTTTTCCGATATGTTGTTTTCTCTTTTAAATGTATACTTTACCATAGAAATTGCATGGAAGGTACTTATGGGTAAATTGCATTAGTGAGAAATTTGGAAGGTTGTGTAGTATCTCATTAATATTTTGTTTGTGGTTTGTTAACTTTATGGGGACTTTCAGAATATATTATATATGAGTGGGATTAAAATCTAAACACCCAATTTAAAAATTAAGAATGCACGAAATATTTGTGTTGCATTAAAGTTTTATTTTTGAGTTATCATTTGCAGATTCCAAAGTGACACAACAACTGAAAGCCAGCGGGGTAAAAGAAAAAAGGGTTAATAATTGCGGAATTTTAATCATTTCTATCTTTTAGCTTTGCTTAAATTCTAAATAAAGGGCCTAAACAGCCAGTTATTGTTTCCTATCTTTTCTTGCAGTGATAGAAAATAGAAAGTCATTGTAGATTACTAGACTACTAGACTTAGACTACTAGACAACCAGTGATAGAAATACAACCTGTCCTCAGGACCATCTCATTAAGAAAACCGTCCTTCAGACCGTCACAGACAGAGACACCGTCAGTGTCCTGATTTCCAAATTGACCACAGACCACTGTGTCAGAAATAGTGTGTTGAAAGTTCTCATAAAAAAAAACGAGATATACGTGGTTCAAATGGACAGGGGGTTAAAATGTCACCGCTCATCGTATATTTACTGTGGGGAAATGGGTGGTACAGTGGGGGGTTGGGACGGATACTTAAATGTTAATCTGTTAAACTGATTGCATTCAGCGGTCGTTAGATATTGGGACAAGAACCGCCATCAAACGTCGGCGTGCCAAAATGTTCTCTCACTGCATTGTCTAAATAATGCAAATTTTAAGGGATTGATGTTTTTAGTTTTTGGGGTGGTTCGGGGTGAGGCCACACACACACACACACACACGCACACACACACACATATATATACTGACAGTCAATGAAAACGCATCATTTATTTATCAAATAATATTTTTGTTCCTTTGGCACATTAAGAAAATAACAATTTACGTGTGAAAATGACCCATTATTCAGTTTCACAAGGTGAAATAAAGGTCAGAAAAGATTATTAAAATGCAAGGCCACGTAATCAAATCTCTTTAGTTCCGCCCATCCTCCAGCATCCCCAGGGCCCGCAGTTACTCTTTCACAGTCAGGCGTGGCATCACTGAACTTTTTTGTCATGTGTCACACTGGATTCGGTGCCTACCTTAAATAGGCTTAATTAATCACCATATATTGAACCTGATTAAATCATACCAATCACGGGACAGGAAAAAAAAACATATTTTGTAACAGCTGGTCACAAAAATGAAACGGCAATTTTAAACATCCGAGTGGTCAGCCCACTCTCTTATGACCAAACAAATGCATTTGTGCTTGTTTATATGGTTGGAATCGATTCTCGGTAAAAAGAAAAAAAAAAAACAGAAAGTTTTCTGATGCGTTTTCATTGACTGTCAGTATATTATGAATCCATTTTACTATGTGCCAGTATGTATGTTTTACACAGACATCTGGAGAGCTCTTATAACCAGTCTCAGGGTAGCACGTCTAATGCAATGACCGCCGCCATGGGTGTATCACGTCTAATGCAATGACTGCCGCCACGGGTGTAGCACATCTAACGCAATGACTGCTGCCACGGGTGTATGAATTCACCGACGCAACTGAATTAATTCTTTCTCAGTATGTCAGCATGCATGTCTCAAACATAAAGAGTATAGATTTATCTAATTGTGCCCCAATTAAGAACTCTCAGATGTTTCTATCTAATTCCCGTAAAAAGGGAGTGCAGATCCTGAGCCGACTCAAGACTAACAAAAGAACCAATAGCCCAGTATGGTTTATATACGGACGGCGGGATGTGGGTTCACGTGGTCAATGTATATGAGCCCTTAAGCGTTTACTTCAGTTTTACGATTCTTTATCATGCTGATCAAACCCTGTGAATCACGTTTTTGAATTGATTTTCAATCAGTCCATTTTTTTTTATCAATCATTACATAGATGTATTTTTTTCTGTACAGAATTGTTGTATTCATTGATATCAATGTGGACTGCGAGCTGTTGTCGAGCAAAAAAGAATTCAATTAAAAAATTAAAAATCCATGCTAAATAATGGTTGAACCTTTTCCAATTTATTGTTTTAATTCTTAAATTATAATTTTAGATAAATAAATTTAATGTATCCACATGGAGGAGCGAGTGTACTTTTTGAACTTGTGAATTACTTTTAATTTTATGTATTTATTTATTCATTCATTTATTTATTTTATTTTACTGACTGGATACTGTTTATTTAATAAATCCCCAGTGAAATTCTTCGTATGTCGGTTTTCAAGTATAAACAAACTACATATGTTTGATACCATTTGATATCGTTTAATAAAGCTTTTAAAAGCACAAGTACAGTGAAAGGAAAAAGAAAGAAATATCAAGTAATTATTCAAAAATAATAATAATAATAATAATAATAATAATAATAATAATAATAAGCTTTGGTTCCGGCACCTTACCCGTTTACATCACATTTATGAGATGAGTGCCAAAATTTAAATTTGAAACACTTCCAACTTATTTGCACCTATTGGTGGTACTTTTTTCTCTTGCTTTACATCGTTTCAATTTCTAGTTTTGGTTTGTCAAATATGTTTTCCTTTAATGGAAAGTATTTTTTTCCGTGATTTCCTCAGGATTCGAACACTACCTCGAAATATATGTACCTGTTATGATAAAACGTAAAATTTAACCTCCACATGTATATAAATATTCCCCCGCAATAATCCTACTTGAAGACACAATACACATCAACCCTGTCAATCTTAAAAATCAATACATCAACCTAAAATACATAAAACTATGACAAAATTCAAGAATAATTAGTGTAGAACCGAAGGAGTAGCGTGCACCCCCACAAATAATAGATTCATTGTCCATGTTCGTGTTCCATTCTTCATGATATTTGATTCTCCAATGGGCGTTGACCAAAAAGACATAAGTAAGTCAAAAATAAGTTTTTCTTAAATGTAGTAATCTATGGATTGCAACATTTTCTGCCGATGATATTAACAAAAGATTAAGTGTCCCATGTCGATAAAGTTCCGTGTCCAGGCCAAGGAATGTGAAACAAAGTGGCGTCCAGTGCTCCTCTTGCTCCGCATCAGTGACCGGTTAAAAGGGAAAACGCCTCGTGCAAAAGTAACTATGTTCGCTCTCTTTCTGTTCATTGGTCATCGCGTCTTGTGGAATCAGTCATAACCTGGAAAAAAGAGAAATTACACAATTTCAACGTTTTGGCGAAGTCTTTTTAAGATTTCAGTAGATACACAGTACATTATTTTGTTATGGGAAATGAAAGAACAAGGGGACAAAACAGTTGACACTGTCAAGGGTTGAGTGTGAACTAGCTAGTGCCACCTTTTATTCCTATAATTGCTGCAATTTTGCGGGTGTGATACTTACATTTACGACTAGTATCCAGGCCATCTGTTGAAGGGCTTTGGTGTAGCCTCTGGATAATTTTCAACGATTTTTTTGTCGGTGTAGTCAAATCCGTCATAATCCCCGCATATTCCTTCCAGCCACTGACACCATACGCGAGGGATGTTAATCTGCAGACAGTGTCTGGCCACGAAGATCTTAATGTTGAGCAGGGTGCACCGAGCTGTGATGTAATAACCCGGTTTGTCATTATTCACATATTCCAATTTGACCTCAAGGTATAAATCGCTGTACAGGACGCTCGCAGGTGTCGAGCCATCGAGTGTTACACTGGTTTGGAATAACATAATGTTCGGTTCCTTTCCAACCTGTAATGATGATAAGAATACTGTTACCCATGCATTATAATAAAAATGCTTTGGACACTGGTTGTTGTCTCAAACTACTTCATATGACAGCACACGTGCTTATGTAGCTTTCTAATGGGATATATGACTTACTTCTCTCTAGCAACCTTAGGAGAGAGAGAGAGAGCTCACCGTTACAAGATATTCTCCGTCCGCAGCTGGGGTCGTTTTGTAGTCAACAATAATGTATCGGATAAAGCACTTAAATTTCACAGCTGACAGTCTAGTAGCCTGACCTAATATGTTTTCAAAGTATTCTTGCGTCGTTGTTATGTACCAAAGAAAGCTTCCTATAGGCTTTGCCATTATACCTATGTCGATGGGCGAGGTGTTATATTTGAAATACTTTTTGTCACACGTCCAGTATCTGACATCACCATGTGCATGACACTGACAATCACTGACTCTATCTGAAATGAACAGGAGCAGTATGAATAAAGGATGAACAGACAGGTGTTGTAATGGACATCAAAAGCTCTTTGGTCTCAAACTTTGTACTCCCAAAAAATACTTTTAAAAATTTGAAGCAAAGATATGAATTTTGGTAGTATTTTGAGCAAGAAAACTGCAGTGCATATATCAGATGACCTTTCTCAAATGAATGGAGAAATCATTTTTTTGAGGGGGGGGGGGCTTATTAAGTATGAATTGATTTTAGACAGCATGTATGTGTTACAGAAAATTCATTGTGCCACTCAAAATTAACATTTTAAACAGTACTTAAGCTTGTATATACAAGTTAAGGCCTCCAGATACTTTCCATCTATTTTTATTTTCAGGATTTTCATCCTCTAGGGAGGGAAAGTACTACTAAGAAAAATTTGGAAGTTCGAAGCTAGAAGGTGGATTTTGGTGGCTTCTTCACCAAACAAATTACGTCAATTCAACATCCTAAATGCAAGGCATGAGAAAACTATTTTCAGACAATTACAATGTGGGTCAGGTAAGTTCCCACGCCAAATTAAAAAAGCGGGTGTTCCAAATAGGCCTAAATCATTTTAAAATAGTGTGTGTGTGTGTGGGGGGGGGGGAGACAGAAAATTCATTTATTGCTCAACTCAAAAACTGCATTTTCAAATATACGGTGAGAGCTTGTTCTTCTGTGTTAAGACCGATGAAACTCTCAGTGCCGCAACAACAATTTCTCGGTAGTGTACGGTATTTTGATAGGACTACATGAAGGCGATATGTATTGATTGTCGCTGCAAAACCCTTAATGTTAGCAGAATGCAAAAGAAACAGCCCACAAGGCTAATATACCGGAGTATATTATATTTGTCAGACCACTCAAGAATATACGATACAAAAAGTCGATTTTGCTGCCGACTTCGTATTCTAACATATCGAAAACCGGTCACATAACGTTTACCTAATTGAAACGTGTCAACTTTCTCCATGATTGAAAATAATGGAATGTCTACGCATTTCTAAGATAAGGTGTAACTACAGACTTGACATTTAATATGGAATATTTCAGTTTCGAAGGTATACCTAGGTAAAAATACGTTCTTTAAAAAAAAATCCGATCTCATATAAGATTTGTGAATGGAGACCGGTGTAGTCAGGTGTGTCGCTACCAATTAACTGACTTTTATGTCTGTTGCGCTGCTACATTATGTGATATGNGTACATGAAGATACACACGTAATGCATTGAAGGTCCCAATTCAGTCTGATTCTGCTCAGGGTTTTTGCACCCTCTTTATTCTAAAAAAAAAATTGCTTTCTTTATCATTTCTATCTCATAAATGTATATTCTGTCTCAATATTACTTAACGACGCCAGCAGTAATAAAGTGAGTATGCAGCAAAATTCTATTTGCCTGTATAGTTAGACCATAAAAAGCTCAGTGCATAAATAATTAAACAATCTTTCCTTCGTTTGGTCTCATTTCTTGATCTTATTTCTGGGTGAATTTTATGAAATTTTGCCAATGAGACGCTGTATTTTGGGAAATAATTGATTATTTTATTGAAATAATTCTGTTCACCTTTATTTACTTATGAAACAAATTACAAGAGAATTATGATGTTTTACAATATGATATAGGGACATACTCCAGAAAAACATGTTTTTAATTTTCAGTATTTCAACCCTTTAATGGGCACTCGTTTCAATTATATAATATGCCTCATAAATCGCCTGTGTTAGTTTTCATATAATTTCTTGTTTATACATGTAATATAACATGAAGTACTATGAACAGACCTATTCAACCTGTGTCTGCTCGGGGTTTCTACACCCATGTCAACCTATTTATTCCCACAAAAGTTTTGCTAACTTTATTTATCATTCCCATCTCATTTTCTCTCAATATTACGCATTCGACACCAGAAGATATGAAGTGAGTAGGCAGCAAATCTTTTATCTGCCTGCATAGTTTGAACATAAAACACTGAGTGCATAAATAATTCAATAAATTTCCCTACATTTGATTTAACTATCTCAGCCTGCTATGTGAATATATTGAGCTGCTGCGCCGTTTGAGGGTTTCCGCAGCGGTAAGCTTGATCAGACTAAGTTGCTTATACTAGGTTCGTCCCGGAAATACTAGTATAGGTCACGTGCCGTATAGCATGCTTTTAAGGTTATTTGTTGTGCTTTTTAGCCAAACAATACAGCAAAGCTGTCAAATGTACAGAGAAAAAGCAAAAAATAAAAATGCACAAAATTGGCTGCTGTCAATTCTGATACAATAATACACTATGCTTAACTTTAAAGTCAACTTCAATTTTTAATTATGCACAACATATACTGATGAACGCAACATGTGTAACAAACACAAGGCTTCAAGCCCACGAGAGTTCAAGTGCACATAAATTCAATTAAAAATGATAATCCGATAGAGCTGTTTTTTTTTATCTGAGTTGTATGTGAATCCTAAGAATCATCATTGTAAATTTAAGATAATAAGCAAAACAATTTCCTCTTTCTTACGTTTGTGGTGGTAGAGCACAAAGTGTTTTTTGTCAATTTTGGTGCAATATTACGTAATGATTAACTGTATATATTTAATTACCACCCACTTTTAATCATCTACTATAAATAACATGGACATTTATAAAAAAAAATTACCATTCAGCTTCATGGGAGTTCTAAGTCCCAACTTGAAAGTCCTCATAGGTGACAAATGACATTTTCACAGAAATTTTCACAGAAAAAGAAGCCAATTGGACTGCTTTTCCAACTCAGGCTACATTTTAGTCGTATGTTTCGTTTTTGTAAGTTTGAGAATCATAAGTAACATGGTTTTTCCTTAATGGTCATCATGGCGGCAGTGTCCAAAATAGGGTATTCTTCAATTCTGATACGATATTACAGCAGCATATTTGTATAATAAAATAAAAACAGCATGGATAATCAGAAAATGCGACTAGCAAAGATCTCCAAGCACATGGAACTTCAAAATCACGCACTGAAAATGTCAATATGTACACAAGAGATAACTGTACTGAAATGAGTTTATTTCAATTTTCAACACCTTTTTCACATAAACAAAATAATCAATATACTGTCATTTTTATATGAACAGCTAAGAAATTTGATGAGATGGAAAAATATCAATAGAACAATTTAGATGCCCAATTTGTTTCATTCTGAGATTTTGAACATAGTGAATGATTGAAACTGACTTACTGCAACGATAAGACTTTATTTGAATATTTGATACTTTATTACGAAATACACGATAACAGATTTACCATCATTTTATTATATATTCAACGAACAATATTGTTAAGATGCAGAAAATGTCGAAATAACATTTTTTATATCTAATTAGTCCAGTAATGAGACTGTTAACATACCTACGTATCGAATCTGAGGAAAAACTACTTATGTACAAAAAAGGTATATCTTCATCAAAACTAAACCAATAAAACTTATTTATGAACTTGATCCGTATACAAGTAAGATTGATCACTCCTGTTAGTTTCAAGACAATTTTCATTGAAATGTGTTATCATTGTTGCAAATATGCTTAAAAAGCGAAAAAACAGCATAACTTTTGTAAAAAAAAATCTCGATTATGCTGATTTTCGAACCCCACCTGCATTTTATGAATGTTCATCGTTTCTGTAAGTTTCAAGCCAAAAGGTTAAACGGTTTTCCACTTATCGTGTTATCGGTGTTGCATTTATGCTGAAAAAGGCAAACAAAAAGCATAACTTCTGAAAAAAGGCTCGATCATGCTGATTTTCGAACACGACCTGCGTTTTATAAATATCCATCATTGCTGCAAGTATCGGGCCAAAAGGTAAAACATTTTCCACTTATCGCGCTACATGTTTCGGTGAAAGTGCACGGCGACGGCGACGACAGACGCAGGTGACGGCTATATATACAGACACATCTGTGTCTGTACATAAAAACAGACATGGCATAAAAGGTCTTCCTGTCGGTAACATGGCGTCCCAACTTTCTGGGGAACATATATGTTAATTTGAAATTAAAGCGTAGCAGAGGGATTCTCGTTAATGTGGCACAGCGTCAATTAACAAGCGTACTTCAAAATATCTTATGTAGCTCTTTGATGAGTATTATTTAGTATTATATCTATACATTGTGTACCTTATCCAAGATTCCTCTATCTTTTTAAGCAGCCATTAATTCTACCCATTCCGTACTGATGTCACTGGATTTTGTAGTGAATTTAGTACGTAATGTGCCTACATAACATTTACCTGTATACATCATTATAAATTTCTTCTACATATTCCATTGTTCAAAAACATTTTGACATCTCTATTATCACCTGTTTTGGTTTACAGATTATCACATCACGGATGTAAGCCCTTTCTAAATAGCGTCATTAATAACAATATGACGATATCATTAGCTGCGCCAAGGAGGTAATGTTTTCACCTTTGGATCCGTTTCTCTATTTGTTACCCTATTTATGTTCTTTTTAGTAGCTTTAGTGAAGTTTAATGGGTTATAGGCTAAAATAAGTCATCAACGATAATTATACATAATAAGCAGTTAACGGTAGGCTATATTCGCAATGTTAGTAACAAGGTAATTTACGCATGCGCACTTATCAGTCTCAAGTTATCTTTTCAAAACGGGCGTGGGCTGATGCAGAGGAGTTGAGGTCATAAAATTAAATAAATAATTAAATATACCGGGATCCATATCTTGTTTCTGGAAGTAGGCATTTACCATAAACTTTAAAGCAAGATCTAGCCAGAGAAGAATTTCATCAGCTGTGTTAAGTTATAAGAATGTTGTGAATTTTTCTTCAGTCAACAGCTAATACTGAGCAAGTACACCTCCTGAGTAGAGGCTATTCACCTGGATAGCCTCATTCCCTGAAGAAGATGTCCTGATAGACATCGAAATATTGGAGGTAAAAACTATCTCAATATTAGCTGTTGACTGAAGAAAAATTCACATCATTCTTAAGAACTAGCCATCTTTCATTTGACGGTTCGTGCGAATTCTGTTATTTCAGCTGTTTGTTGAAATGTGTCAAATGATATATTACAAGTCATCTGAAGCTCATTAATTTAGCATATCAAATGAAACTTTAAAAAAGTTAAATTTTGTGATTATTATTATTTTTTTGGGGGGTGACGGTGGTGCGCACGTGTTTGTGCGCACTCCAGTGACCGACCACAAGTGAGAAAAAACTTCTTCTATCTTGCCTAAGCAAAGCGGAAAAATTATGCTATCATTTAGCTTAAAGGCCAATTCTTAGATCTCCTATGGATGCCAGTTCAATGTTGGCCTAAATTGTCTAAGCTGCTACATGTAGGTGAATTCGATCTTTTCCGCTTTACATTCTGCGTTATTATAACCACCCTTGGAGAATTTAGAAAATTTTCCATCTGCTGAAACGAAGAAGCCATTTATAATTAAATCACATTAAAACATGTTAAGGAATTTTCCATCCACTGAAACGTAGAATCCTTTTTTTAAGTTAATCGTATAAAAACAGGAAAGAAAATCACCAGTTATGATTTCCCCTATTGTATAAAATATTTAGTATTTTGAAGACATTCGACTCTGTCAATGCGGGTTTTTTTCCGTCTTTCAGTCTTCGTCTAATCACAGAAAGAGACATTTTGCCTGGTTTGGTTACAAAAAAAAAAAAAAAAAAAAAAGGCTTTTAATTCCCATCTTATTACATCTATAGCACTCTGTTTACGTGTCCTTCCCTGTCATTCAATATGTGTTATAGATTGTCTTGTATTTCAACTAATTTTATTTTAAGATATACTACCAGTAGTTTGACTTGTTAATGCCAAGTCATCTTCGTCTATTCCTTCATTTACTCACTGTGGTATACATATACCCATGGTTATATCCTCATTCGGCTTTTCATAACCGCCAAAGCCGCCAGTTTTCCAGTCTTTTTCATCTCGAGAGTCTCTTTCATCTCGAGATAAAACGTACTGATCATGGAAGAAATAAAACACTCCTCCACTTCTTGTCTCTTACGCTTCATTGCTTTTATCCTTCAATTTAAAATCGTCTGCCATCTCTCTCGACTTCTATTTACCTCAACTTCTTTATTACCAGTGAGAGAGGGGGCACTGTGTACATGTATGAGAAGAAATGGAGGGGTAAGTTTAAAACCATGAAGTATATTGTTAATTAATTGAAGGAAGATATATTCAGAACCCATCAAATCATGGACGTACAAAATGCAGCACTAGGAACAGTAGAGCGGGGAACATTTTGGGTTGATCATTTTCACTTCTGCCACCTTTTAAACAACAATCATTACATGTATATACATAAAGTTGCAATTTAATTGACGACAAGCAAAAACTTATCATTCAGATGATGAACTAATTTACATGCACCTCTGGTAGATTAAAAAAACACTGCTGTTTATGTACCATCTTATAGGATAACTAAGAGAAAACTTTATTTTTACCAGTTGAGAGTCCCATTACATTACATTTAACTACACTGAACAGTATACTGTAAAAGACGTAAAAAGGTTAAAAACGTGGTGTCTCTATACATATGAAATATTTAAACATATAGTAAGGTCTGCCGCTAAAGGAGAAGGAAAATATTGCTATCTTACAAAGACAAGGGCCCTGCCTCACTTTTAGACCAATATTTTAGTCTTCCTAGCTACTCGAGATATAAATTAGTATGTAACGCATTGTCCCCGTTTCATTACAATAAAAATGTCTTGATCATGTAAGAGACCAATACTTCCTATTCAGTGAACTTCTGCACATGCCATCTTTTTTGGGGTGTTGTTGTTTACAGTTAAATCAACTTCTGATGTACTGTTCGTTTGTGACACCGACCAAAGCCTTATGGTGAACCAAGGTTTTGTAGAAAAAGCAGGTCTTAGCTTACACCAGCTGCACTACACACAAGTTTGCATTAAAATGATACCGCCATTTTAAACGTTGGTAACAAGAACCGCTTCATGGTCGTTCTACATAAAATAAGTACTGCTGTGGTAAATTCAGCTGACAGTCTGACAGGGTTTCTTATCATTAGAAACCAAACTAATTGTTCTGTTGTCTCGATGTTATAACTTGGGGTCTGAGTCTACCAGTAGCACCTGTAATGGCAAAAATTACATACACACAATCAACCGAGTGAGAACAATGAAAGATAAGCCGTGACAATTTGACTGAAAACAGTGTGTACTTTAAAATGTAGGAGACATAAAAGTTTATTTTAAGCAACAGACGAATGATTTTCTGGGCTGCAGGCACGTCAAATTGGCATTTTACCATAGAAGATCATCAGTTGCGATGGTACGAAATAACAATCATACAATTCATTGAGTTACATGTAGACCATTGAAAAATAAGACATCCCAATTTGACTGAAAATCCCTATTCAGCAACACTAGGTATCTTATCATCTACGTTTATCAAGCATCTACTTTACTATAGGAGTAGGAGAAAAGAGACATGTGCGTGTAACGTAAAATGCATGAATAATAAAGTATTTTTAAATATCAACATGTTGTATAGCAAAAATGAGGCCATAATGCACTAATGATGATGAGAAAAAAATTGTCAATTAAGTGTATCAGAAGTATGACCATTATATTTCTATTCAGCTTCTATGGTCTACGTCCATTTATGCACCTTAGGGTTCCTTATCTTACCTTAAGTCTAGATCTCATATTAGAGAAGTATATTTGGATGTATGATACAGCAAATTTAATATCGATTTCACTTTGATAATAGATACTTTACAATAACAAAAGACAACTTGTTGATAGAAATATCTTTACAAATGGCTAGGCCAGGGCCCCCTATACAGCGCAAATAAAATGACAATTAAAAACATGTACAACATTGCATTGGATATATACTTTGATCTAGATTTTTCGCGTAATCTATAAACAAATTTTGTCTTTTGTTATTGTGAATTATGTATTATCCTAGTGAAATGTATATTAAATGTTTTGTATCAAAAATCCATTTATTTTTCTCATATATAGGATCTAGAGTATTGGTAGAACAAGGAACGTTGTCCCTAAAAAGATAAAACAAGCTGAATAGATATGTTCTCTTATTATCAGTGGCACATTATGCTCTTCTTATACAGCTTGGTGATTTTAGAATAAGTTTTAATAAATAATCATACATGTTCTTTACGTTACACAAACATGTCTGCTTTTTCCCTATTTCTATAGTAAAGCAGATGTTAAATAAATTCGAGGATAAGACAGTGTTGAGTTCACATTTTCAGTTAAATTGGGATGTCTTATATTTCAGTGTTCTAACTCAGCGGATTATATATTTGTGATGGTCTGCTACAGTAAGGTGCATTGAACCAAGAGTTAATCTAACAGTAAAGGCCAATAGTAAATAATGCATGTGCAGAAGTTTATTTTATAGGAAGTATTGGTCTGTAACACCCCATTCCCATTCCTAGATCGTTTCGGCACCACTGTCAGCTAACGCCCTATTGATATTGTATAGGTATTACACGCAAGACGATTTGCCTTCAGTGTATTTGGGTGACCTTTTGGAAACTTCATAATTCTCTTCTTATTGTTTGGGGGTGTGTGAGAGAGAGACCGTTATGATTTCCAGTGTTTGGCAACATGATAAAGCTTCACATACTGATGTATATCTCGGGTCAACAAGATTAAAGATCTTAGCGGTAGACTTTGTTATCTATGTAAATATTTCATATATATGGAGGTACCACACAGCTTCCTTAAGATTTATACGTCTGTTATAATATACTGTATATAGTGCAGTTTAATGTAATATAATGTAATGGGATTTTCAGCCTGTAACATTTGGTTTTCAATTAGTTCTCTTACAAGATGGTGTATTACAACAATGTTTTATAATTAACCAATGGTGTCATCAGTCAAGCAGGGTAGGCCAATCTTTGGTGCTTTTGCTTGTTATCAAATTTATTGCAAATTTATGTATACAGGGTAAATACAGGGAGTGTAAATGATCAACCAGCTCTGCTGTTTTTAGTGTTACATTTTGCATTTCCATGATTAGAAGGGTTCTGAATGTTTTTTTTTTCAAGGTAATAATAGTACAGTTTGGAGTTTTAAAATTATTTCAACCTTCATTTTTTCCCATACAAATGAATTTAAATAAACAGTTGTCCATAAGTACGTTGTGGTGTTATTATTATCACTTTTAAGAGCTCCGTCAGTATTCAAATTTCCGATTAAATATATATATATATATATATATATATATATATATATATATAAGTGGCCCCGACCACATCGCAATTGGGTCTTTGCATTGTTAACAGCAAAATGAGCATGCTAATTGGTCAAGTGATTTACAGGTGAGCTGCCAGTTTCTTTATATGGCATGTGTAATTAAATAGGGGATGACACCATGGAATAACACTTACACATAAATCATTTTGGGAAAATATAGGAAACAAATATATTGGTAACATGCTAATGTAACATCATTTAAGGATTTTTCTTTATGTTTAAAATAATACCAAGAAGAATTTTCAAACTTGCACAATTGATGTTGGTCATTTCCCAGTAGTTTTCGGGCAAACTTTTTATCAGGTACAGTGACTGTGATAAGGTAGATGATACATTTTAGCTTGGTTTTTTCATGTTAACCTTGTGGTCTTGTTCCCTCCTGTCATAGTTTAAGATGTACACTAAGTGAAAGAAAACAATGAACTCAATATTTTTGTTACTTGGATAAAATCCAATTTTGTAATTAAAATGAACGTCCACTTTACTATTGTAAAAATGGACAGGCTTTCATAAAATTTATACACATGAACATTGCTTGCTTTGATTTAACAGTCCTTTACTAAATATTTTAATCAATGTATTTTGATATCTCTATTAAAGTGTATTAATTTTAAAATTAAAATGCTTTCCCCTTAAAATCTTATGCAATAATTACCTTCAGGAAGGAGGTTATGTTTTCTCCCATGTTTGTTTGCCTGTCTGTCTGACATCAACATAACTCAAAAAGTTATGGATGGATTTCGATGGACTTCTCAGGTGGGCCAAGGAACAGTGGATTAGTTTTTGGTGGTGATCTGGATCAATCAATAATCAATAATAATAAAAAATCACTGCTTTGGTGGAGGTCTGCGCTCTCGGAGCACTTTTCTAGTTTTTAAAAATTATCCTCAGGTGAATGCAACTATATTTCATTTGCAACGCTAGTAAGTATCATAAAATGTGACTTGATCTATGACATTCACTATTTAATAACACATGACATAAAAACAAACAGGCAGCTCACCTTTAAATTACTTGTCCAATGACCATGCTCATTATGCTGTTAACAAGGCAAAGACCCAATTGGGGTGTGGTCTGGGCCACTAAAGGAGTGGTTTAGATTGGGATCTGGCCTGTGCCATGTATATAATAAACCCTCAAGAGGCCCAGTGAAATATCTTTTCTACATGTATATAGATTGTCCAGAATTTATACGTATGATAAAAAATTAATATACAAATTACACATGTATAATTTGACAGAGGAAGAGATGAAGATGGCCTTGCAGTAACACGTCAAACTTTAAGATAAAAAATCAATTGAAATACAGCAAATTATCACGCAGATTGAATTGTATGACAGGGTACCACATACACATACACAGCGTGATATAGATGAAATAAAATATATATTAAAAGCCTTTTGAAACCTAACCATGCAAAACTTTCTCTTTCTGTGGGTAGCCGAAGTCAGAAAGACGGAAAAAACCCGCATTAAAAAGCCAGAATTTCTTCAAAATACTAAATATTTCATACAGTAGGGGAAATGACAACTGGTTGCTTTCTTTGGTGTTTTTATACGATTTACTTAAAAAGGTTTCAGTGGATGGAAAATTCCTTTACATGTTTTTATGTATTGAATTATAAATGGCTTCTTCGGTTCAGTGGATGGAAAATTCCTTTACGCGTTTACATGTGATTTATTAAAAATGACATCTTCATTTCAGTGGACAGAAACTGTTCTATAGTCTCCTTGGGTGATATAGTAACGTGCCGTCCACCATCGAGGATTGTTGATAACGATTGTGAGAGGACAGGTACAAAATATGAACACTTTTGTTGCCCCTCGTATTAGGGAAGGGTGTTATTTCACTTTTTTTTTCAGAAAAGTCAAGGTCTACCCCTCTGAATATATGGAATGGGACATAAGAAGTATAATTAAAAAAATAAAATAAAATTCTAACCCCCTCCCTCTAACCCCCTGTACATACCTCCTGGAGTTAAATATTCCCAAATGTAGCGGTTTTGGACGTTTGGTAAAGTGTGTAATATTGTAAATAAAATAAAATGCTCACCAATGATAATATATTATGTTTGCAGTATGGAGTATATGTTTCCAATATGTACATTCCATAGAAATCATTTTATGTGTTCTTGGAAGTTGAAAAATATGAAATAACTCACATTTGAGCGACTTTTGCAATATTACATGCATATGCTTACGTACATTTACTTGCAACTGCCTATTTGTGCACCAATGAACCCCGAATCTTGTATAGTCATAGTTAACTATTTCTATATTAGTATTATTATTAAAAACTTAAACATCAATGTATTTCATTTAGAAATTCACGATGAATACCTGCTTCAGGAGAAACTGGAACAATTTAAGCTTTTTTTTTTTTTTTTTTGGCTTCATGTATCTGTCCAGCTGTTTACATTTGAACTGATATACATCTGTCACTATAGGCTGGTAAAATCACAATTTTCAAAATCACTGAAAAAACGNTTTTTCCACTTATAGCGCTACATGTTTCGGTGAAAGTGCACGGCGACGGCGACGACAGACGCAGGTGACGGCTATATATACAGACACATCTGTGTCTGTACATAAAAACAGACATGGCATAAAAGGTCTTCCTGTCGGTAACATGGCGTCCCAACTTTCTGGGGAACATATATGTTAATTTGAAATTAAAGCGTAGCAGAGGGATTCTCGTTAATGTGGCACAGCGTCAATTAACAAGCGTACTTCAAAATATCTTATGTAGCTCTTTGATGAGTATTATTTAGTATTATATCTATACATTGTGTACCTTATCCAAGATTCCTCTATCTTTTTAAGCAGCCATTAATTCTACCCATTCCGTACTGATGTCACTGGATTTTTTAATGAATTTAGTACGTAATGTGCCTACATAACATTTACCTGTATACATCATAATAAATTTCTTCTACATATTCCATTGTTCAAAAATATTTTGACATCTCTATTATCACCTGTTTTGGTTTACAGATTATCACATCACGGATGTAAGCCCTTTCTAAATAGCGTCATTAATAACAGTATGACGATATCATTAGCTGCGCCAAGGAGGTAATATTTTCACCTTTGGATCCGTTTCTCTATTTGTTACCCTATTAATGTTCTTTTTAGTAGCTTTAGTGAAGTTTAATGGGTTATAGGCTAAAATAAGTCATCAACGATAATTATACATAATAAGCAGTTAACGGTAGGTTATATTCGCAATGTAAGTAGCAAGGTAATTTACTTACTCCAACATGAGTAGTGTCTGTTAGGCAGTATCACGGTACCGAGCGCCTGCGCATCGCTGGCAGACACATTATCTGCTACTGCCCTGGCATTATTCATCCGATTTTGTTCCGCCGTAGTGAGGTTATACATGTAAAAGGCTGCACCCTGGCCAAAGAGGGTCGACACCGTTGTCCAACCGACGATCATAAGCAGCGCCAAGCCCCTTAGTCCTGTCATCTTCAAGAAAGTCCCTTTACTCGTCAACTTTAGAGCGTAGAAGCACGAAGAAGCACAAGTGTGCTGCTCTTTCCTCCGTCCGTCGTATTTATACATCTTTGTAAGGCGTGGTCACGTATTTTTTCGCCACGTTGGAACAACTTGCGCACGCATGCGCACTTATCAGTCTCAAGTTATCTTTTCAAAACGGGCGTGGGCTGATACAGAGGAGTTGAGGTCTTTAAATTAAATAAATAAGTAATATACCGGGATCCATATCTTGTTTCTGGAAGTCGGCATTTACCATAAACTTTAAAGCAAGATCTAGCCAGAGAAGAATTTCATCAGCTGTGTTAAGTTATAAGAATGATGTGAATTTTTCTTCAGTCAACAGCTAATACTGAGCAAGTATACCTCCTGAGTAGAGGCTATTCACCTGGATAGCCTCATTCCCTGAAGAAGATGTCCTGATAGACATCAAAATATTGGAGGTAAAACCTATCTCAATATTAGCTGTTGACTGAAGAAAAATTCACATCATTCTTATGATCTAGCCATCTTTGCCATTTGACGGTTCGTGGGAATTCTGTTATTTCAGCTGTTTGTTGAAATGTGTCAAATGATATATTACAAGTTATCTGAGGCTCATTAATTTAGCATATCAAATGAAACTTTAAAAAAAAGTTAAATTTTGTGATTATTATTATTTTTTTTTTTTTTTTGGGGGGGGGGGGGTGGCGGTGGTGCGCACGTGTTTGTGCGCACTCCAGTCACCGACCACAAGTGAGAAAAAACTTCTTCTATCTTGCCTAAACAAAGCGGAAAAATTATGCTATCATTTAGCTTAAAGGCTAATTCTTAGATCTCCTATGGATGCCAGTTCAATGTTGGCCTAAATTGTCTAAGCTGCTACATGTAGGTGAATTCGATCTTTTCCGCTTTACATTCTGCGTTACTATAACCACCCTTGGAGAATTTAGAAAATTTTCCATCTACTGAAACGAGCCATTTATAATTAAATCACATAAAAACATGTTAGGGAATTTTCCATCCACTGAAACGTAGAATCTTTTTTTTATGTTAATCATATAAAAACAGGAAAGAAAATCACCAGTTATGATTTCCCCTATTGTATAAAATATTTAGTATTTTGAAGACATTCGACTCTGTCAATGCGGGTTTTTTTCCGTCTTTCAGTCTTCGTCTAATCACAGAAAGAGACATTTTGCCTGGTTTGGTTACAAAAAAAAGGCTTTTAATTCCCATCTTATTACATCTATAGCACTCTGTTTACGTGTCCTTCCCTGTCATTCAATATGTGTTATAGATTGTCTTGTATTTCAACTAATTTTATTTTAAGATATACTACCAGTAGTTTGACTTGTTAATGCCAAGTCATCTTCGTCTATTCCTCCATTTACTCACTGTGGTATACATATACCCATGGTTATATCCTCATTCGGCTTTTCATAACCGCCAAAGCCGCCAGTTTTCCAGTCTTTTTCATCTCGAGAGTCTCTTTCATCTCGAGATAAAACGTACTGATCATGGAAGAAATAAAACACTCCTCCACTTCTTGTCTCTTACGCTTCATTGCTTTTATCCTTCAGTTTAAAATCGTCTGCCATCTCTCTCGACTTCTATTTACCTCAACTTCTTTATTACCAGTGAGAGAGGGGGCACTGTGTACATGTATGAGAAGAAATGGAGGGGTAAGTTTAAAACCATGAAGTATATTGTTAATTAATTGAAGGAAGATATATTCAGAACCCATCAAATCATGGACGTACAAAATGCAGCACTAGGAACAGTAGAGCGAGGAACATTTTGGGTTGATCATTTTCACTTCTGCCTCCCTTTAAACAACAATCATTACATGTATATACATAAAGTTGAAATTTAATTTTTCAATTTTACAAGCAAAAACTTATCATTCAGATGATGAACCAACTTTACATGCACCTCTGGTAGTTAAAAAAAAACACTGCTGTTTATGTACCATCTTATAGGATAACTAAGAGAAAACTTTATTTTTACCAGTTGAGACTCCCATTACATTACATTTAACTACACTGAACAGTATACTGTAAAAGACTTAAAAAGCTTGAAAACGTGGTGTCTCTATACATATGAAATATTTAAACATATAGCAAGGTCTGCCGCTAAAGGAGAAGGAAAGTATTGCTATCTTACAAAGACAAGGGCCCTGCCTCACTTTTAGACCAATATTTTAGTCTTCCTAGCTACTCGAGATATAAATTAGTATGTAACGCATTGTCCCCGTTTCATTACAATAAAAGTGTCTTGATCACGTAAGAGACCAATACTTCCTATTCAGTGAACTTCTGCACATGCAATCTTTTTTGGGGTGTTGTTGTTTACAGTTAAATCAACTTTTGATGTACTGTTCGTTTGTGACACCGACCAAAGCCTTATGGTGAACCAAGGTTTTGTAGAAAAAGCAGGTCTTAGGCTTCGTTCACATGCAATGTCTATTTTCTAAATTCTATTTTCTATTTGCGGCATGTCTTATGATCACGGTCTGTGCACTGAATATCCCGCCGCGTAATTACTGGCAGCGCGAGCCAGTTACTATAAGTTACAATAAGTAACTGGCTCGCGCTGCCAGTAATTACGCGGCGGGATATTCAGTGCACAGACCGTGATCATAAGATAGCGCGAATAGAAAATAGAATTTAGAAAATAGACATTGCATGTGAACGAAGCCTTAGCTTACACCACCTGCACTACACACAAGTTTGCATTAAAATGATACCGCCATTTTAAACGTTGGTAACAAATACCGCTTCATGGTCGTTCTATACATAAAATAAGTACTGCTGTGGTAAATTCAGCTGACAGTCTGACAGGATTTCTAATCATTTGAAACCAAACTAATTGTTCTGTTGTCTCGATGTTATAAGTTGGGGTCTGAGTCTACCAGTAGCACCTGTAATGGCAAAAAATTACATACACACAATCAACCGAGTGAGAACAATGAAAGATAAGCCGTGACAATTTGACTGAAAACAGTGTGTACTTTAAAATGTAGGAGACATAAAAGTTTATTTTAAGCAACAGACGAATGATTTTCTGGGCTGCAGGCTCGTCAAATTGGCATTTTAACATAGAAGATCATCAGTTGCGATGGTACGAAATAACAATCATACAATTCATTGAGTTACATGTAGACCATTGAAAAATAAGACAACCCAATTTGACTGAAAATCCCTATTCAGCAACACTAGGTATCTTATCATCTACGTTTATCAAGCATCTACTTTACTATAGGAGTAGGAGAAAAGAGACATGTGCGTGTAACGTAAAATGCATGAATAATAAAGTATTTTTAAATATCAACATGTTGTATAGCAAAAATGAGGCCATAATGCACTAATGATGATGAGAAAAAATTTGTCAATTAAGTGTATCAGAAGTATGACCATTATATTTCTATTCAGCTTCTATGGTCTACGTCCGTTTATGCACCTTAGGGTTCCTTATCTTACCTTAAGTCTAGATCTCATATTAGAGAAGTATATTTGGATGTATGATACAGCAAATTTAATATCCATTTCACTTTGATAATAGATACTTTACAATAACAAAAGACAACTTGTTGATAGAAATATCTTAACAAATGGCTAGGCCAGGGCCCCCTATACAGCGCACATAAAATGACACTTAAAAACATGTACAACATTGCATTGGATATATACTTTGATCTAGATTTTTCGCGTAATCTATAAACAAATTTTGTCTTTTGTTATTGTGAATTATGTATTATCCTTGTGAAATGTATATTAAATGTGTTGTATCAAAAATCCATTTATTTTTCTCATGTATAGGATCTAGAGTATTGGTAGAACAAAGAACGTTGTCCCTAAAAAGATAAAACAAGCTGAATAGATATTTTCCCCATTATACGTGGCACATTATGCTCTTCTTATACAGCTCGGTGATTTTAGAATAAGTTTTAATAAATAATCATACATGTCCTTTACGTTACACAAACATGTCTGCTTTTTCCCCATTTCTATAGTAAAGCAGATGTTAAATAAATTCAAGGATAAGACAGTGTTGAGTTCACATTTTCAGTTAAATTGGGATGTCTTATATTTCAGTGTTCTAACTCAGCGGATTATATATTTGTGATGGTCTGCTACAGTAAGGTGCATTGAACCAAGAGTTAATCTAACTGTAAAGGCCAATAGTAAATAATGCATGTGCAGAAGTTTATTTTATAGGAAGTTTTGGTCTGTAACACCCCATTCCCATACCTAGATCGTTTCGGCACCACTGTCAGCTAACGCCCGATTGACAGGTATTACACGCAAGACGATTTGTCTTCAGTGTATTTGGGTGACCTTTTGGAAACTTAATAATTCTCTTCTTATTGTTTGGGGGGGGGGGGGGGGGTGTGAGAGAGTGACCGTTCAGATTTCCAGTGTTTGGCAACATGATAAAGCTTCACATACTGATGTATATCTTGGGTCAACAAGATTAAAGATCTTACCGGTAGACTTTGTTATCTATGTAAATATTTCATATATATGGAGGTACCACACAGCTTCCTTAAGATTATCTGTTATAATATACTGTATATAGTGCATTTTAATGTAATATAATGTAATGGGATTTTCAGCCTGTAACATCTGGTTTTCAATTAGTTCTCTCACAAGATGGTGTATTACAACAATGTTTTATAATTAACCAATGGTGTCATCAGTCATGCAGTGTAGGCCAATCTTCAGTGTTTTTGCTTGTCATCAAATTCATTGCAAATTTATGTGTACAGGGTAAATACAGGGAGTGTAAATGATCAACCAGCTCTGCTGTTTTTAGTGTTACATTTTGCATTTCCATGATTTGAAGGGTTCTGAATGTGTTTTGTTTTTTTCAAGGTAATAATAGTACAGTTTGGAGTTTTAAAATTATTTCCCCTTCATTTTTTCTCATACAAATAAAAAGTTGTCCAGTAAGTTGTGGTGTTATTATTATCACTTTTAAGAGCTCCGTCAGTATTCAAATTTCCGATTATATATATATATATATATATATATATATATATATATATATATATATATATAAGTGGCCCCGACCACATCGCAATTGGATCTTTGCATTGTTAACAGCAAAATGAGCATGCTAATTGGCCAAGTAATTTACAGGTGAGCTGCCAGTTTCTTTATATGGCACGTGTACTTAAATAGGGAATAACAGCATGGAATAACACATACACATAAATCATTTTGGGAAAATATAGGAAACAAATATATTGGTAACATGCTAATCTTACATCATTTAAGGATTTTTTTATGTTTAAAATAATACCAAATACAATTGTTCAAACCTACACGATTGATGTTGGTCATTTCCCAGTAGTTTTCGGGCCAATTTTTTATCAGGTACAGTGACTGTGATAATGTAGATCATACATTTTAGCTTGGTTTTTCATGTTAACAGTGTGATCTTGTTCCATGCTGTCATAGTTTAAGATGTACACTAAGTGAAAGAAAACAATGAACTCAATATTTTTGTTACTTGGATAAAATACATTTTTTTTGTAATTAAAATGACCACTTTACTCTTGTAAAAACAGGCTTTCATAAAATTTATACACATGAACATTGCTAGCTTTGATTTAACAGTCCTTTACTAAATATTTTAATCAATGTATTTTGATATCTGTATTACAGTGTATTAATTTTAAAATTAAAATGCTTTCCCTTTAAAAATGTATGCAATAATTACCTTCAGCAAGGAGCTTATGTTTTCTCCCATGTTTGTTTCCCTGTCTGTCTGACATCAACATAACTCAAAAAGTTATGGATGGATTTCGATGGACTTCTCGGGTGGGCCAAGGAACAGTGGATTAGTTTTCGGTGGTGATCTGGATCAATCAATAATCAATAATAATAAAAAATCACTGCTTTGGTGGAGGTCTGTGCTCTTGGAGCACTTTTCTAGTTTTTAAAAATTTTCCTCAGGTGAATGCAACTATATTTCATTTTTAACACCAGTAAGTATCATAAAATGTGCCTTGATCTATGACATTCACTATTTAATAACACATGACATAAAAACAAACTGGCAACTCACCTTTAAATTACTTGTAGAAATGAACATGCTCATTATGCTGTTAACAAGGCAAAGACCCAATTGGGGTGTGGCCTGGGCCACTAAAGGAGTGGTTTAGATTGGGATCTGGCCTGTGACATGTATATAATAAACCTTCAAGAGGCCCAGTGAAATATCTTTTCTACATGTATATAGATTGTCCAGAATTTCTCCGTATGATAAAAAAATTAATATACAAATTACACATGTATAATTTGATAGAGGAAGAGATGAAGATGGCCTTGCAGTAACACGTCAAACTTTAAGATAAAAAAAAATCAATTGAAATACAGCAAATTATCAAACAGATTGAATTGTATGACAGGGTACCACATACACAGCGTGATATAGATGAAATAAAATATATATTAAAAGCCTTTTGAAACCTAACCATGCAAAACTTTCTCTTTCTGTGGGTAGACGAAGGCAGAAGGAAAAAACCCGCATTAAAAAGCCAGAATTTCTTCAAAATACTAAATATTTCATACAGTAGGGGAAATGACAACTGGTAGCTTTCTTTGGTGTTTTTATACGATTTACTTAAAACGGTTTCAGTGGATGGAAAATTCCTTTACATGTTTTTGTGAATTGAATTATAAATGGCTTCTTCGGTTCAGTGGATGGAAAATTCCTTTACGCGTTTACATGTGATTTATTAAAAATGACATCTTCATTTCAGTGGACAGAAACTGTTCTATAGTCTCCTTGGGTGATATAGTAACGTTCCGTCCACCATCGAGGATTGTTGATAATGATTTGTGAGAGGACAGGTACAAAATATGAACACTTTTGTTGCCCCTCGTATTAGGGAAGGGTGTTATTTCACTTTTTTTTCAGAAAAGTCAAGGTCTACCCCTCTGAATATATGGAATGGGACATAAGAAGTATAATTAGAAAAATAGAATAAAATTCTAACCCCCTCCCTCTAACCCCCTGTACATACCCCCTGGAGTTAAATATTCCCAAATGTAGCGGTTTTGGACGTTTGGTAAAGTGTGTAATATTGTAAATAAAATAAAATGCTCACCAATGATAATATATTATGTTTGCAGTATGGAGTATTTGTTTCCAATATGTACATTCCATAGAAATCATCTTATGTGTTCTTGGAAGTTGAAAAATATGAAATAACTCACATTTGAGCGACTTTTGCAATATTACATGCATATGCTTACGTACATTTACTTGCAACTGCCTATTTGTGCACCAATGAACCCCGAATCTTGTATAGTCATAGTTAACTATTTCTATATTAGTATTATTATTAAAAACTTAAACATCAATGTATTTCATTTAGAAATTCAGGATGACTACCTGCTTCAGGAGAAACTGGAACAATTTAAGTTTTTTTTTTTTTTTTTTGCTTCATGTATCTGTCCAGCTGTTTACATTTGAACTGATATACATCTGTCACTATAGGCTGGTAAAATCACAGTTTTCAAAATCACTGAAAAAAAGCCCTAACAAGTGTTTCATCATCAGCAATTAAATGACCCATACTTTGTACTGTTCCTTTTCATATGTTTTAGGGTTGTAAACATATTATTCTTATGTTACCACTGTTATTATTACATTTGAAATGGAATTTGGTTACCTTGTGTGTTGATAGTTAATTGTCAAGCTTGATGGAGAAGCCAAAATCTCAGTTAGTCAAAACAAGGAGTGATGTGATCTCTAAAGTTGTGTTGGATGTAAATTGTAAAGAACAATAAGAAATATCCTCACATCAAGCAAACAATGGGAGATTATCTTAAGATTATGAAAAATGATCTTTGTTCTTTATGTATGCAGACAGAATGCAAGCACTATCATAAACTGAGACCAGCAATGAGGCTGCCTTTGGAATAGCCAATGTCTGCATGTCCAAGAATATATTTCTTCTCTTTGAGTAGAATATTTCCAACAGAATGATGTTGTATAATAATACATTGAAGGAACTAATGAAGCTGTGTTGCAGATTGAAATACATGGATGGAGAAGGATGGATGGTACATGCATATGATGATGAAGGATCGGGTTCAATCTAAACATGACAAATAATGTTTATAATTAAGTTACATACTTAGCAGGTTTCTTTGTCATATTACGGTTATTGAAAACATCGTGCTTATGATGTGGCTCGTATGATAAATAGTCTTTGTCAAGTTTTGGTGAACTCCTTCACCCTCATATATCTTCATATATGATCCGCCACATTTAATTCTTGCACTTCACAGACAGGAACTGCTTCGTAAGTTCCCTGAATATATACATATTCAACATTATTCTATCTCTTTTCAAAGATAGAAAAACATTCTGAATAAAATATTTGAAAAAAACATCTTCATTTCACACTCACTTGCATGTTCTCCAAGGCAACAAAATGAAGCAAGTGGTTGGTAGATGTCTTAAAATTGTTATTTTACCAAGTATCTGTAGGCCTGTGCAATATTTTGAACAATATTTTGCAATTATTAAACATTAATATAATTGAAATATATAGTTTATTATTAGAATATTGTTTCTGGGGTTGATTTATCATTCAAAAGAGATAATGAACCCCCAAACCCAAACCCCCCCCCCCCAAAAAAAAAAAAAAAAAAAAAAAAAAAAAAAAAAAAAAAAAAAAAAAAAAAAAAAAAAAAACGACTTTATATCACGATAAAGGGGTAGGGGTAGGGGTATAACATGAAGATAACACATGTAGAGGTATTAAGAACCATATTCAACATGTTTCTGCTCAGGTTTTCTACAGCCGCCAACGTATCTTTATTCTCTCATAATTTTAATAATTTTACTGTTTGTGGTGATGGAAAAATTACCTGTAACAAGGTGTCGGTGTAATACCCTAGAGTAGTCTCTTTTTTGTCTAATTTTCTCACTGTGTCTTTTATTTTTGATTCAGAAGCACTATGGCTTTTCCATTCTTTTCCTCTTCGGTTGTGTGCCAATACCGGGCTCTAGGAAGAGCTCATGTCTTATGTCTGACCCAACACTTCACACATTCAAGCGTGCCTTGGAACATGAACTTTGCAAGACGACTTGATTTTGTCATTTTCCCCTTACCGTCTGAGAACAGTGTTGTAGTATTATGCTAGAACACTTTTGTAAGGTAGATGTGAGTTGAAGTACTGTGTTTCAGGTACCAGGTATAGCATCAGATAGCCCATGTCCACGGTAGATATCTATAGGACGCCTGGAGTACCAGGTATAGCATCATATAGCCCATGTCCACTGTAGATATCTGTAGGACACCTGGAGTACCAGGTATAGCATCAGATAGCCCATGTCCACGGTAGATATCAATAGGACACCTGGAGTAAGTGTTGTTTTCTTTCCAACAGCTATTATCTAGCAGCACTCAAGGAATGTGGGAAGACAGAAACCTAGCCACCAATTTAACGCATTACGCATGTGCCATCTGAGCCATTTTTATACTTTCATCAAGTTTCAGCCCTATTGGTGACGTGTGCAATATCATGGCATCTTTCTATCCACCCCTATCATTTGACCTACAGACGAGGCGGAGAAAACTGCAGAATTTAGGTCATTGAAAATATGATTCTGTTACTATTAGCTTTTAAAAAGAATTGCTTTTTTATTCCATAATCCGACTGAGCTTGTTTATGTTTTTGTTGTCAGGCATAAAAGATCATCAGCCTTGGCGCTTTTTGAATTAATACATTCCATTTCAGAAAACCTTTGTGCAGACTTTCATGCCCTGTGCTATTTCACGGTTACCATATGTTTCGACTTCTGTACGGATGGGAACAAACAATATAAAAAAGTGTTAAAACTCTTTTCCACACATATTAAGACTAAATAGAATGTTACAATAAAGGGCCACGTGGAAATAAATCATGTTAAAAAATCCCATGACGTCAACATTAATATTCATTAATAAGTCCATTGGTTGAGTCTGTTCCCACGTAATGAAAATTGAATGAGCCTGAGAACTATAAAAAGCCCCACACCGCTCGACTGCTGAGATATCTGCTAACCGACATCATGGCTCGACAGCTTATTTCCCTGGCTGTGGCCATACTGCTGGTCTCCGTTGGGCTTGGTACGATGGTAGATGCCGCTCGCACTCCCCAGCAGATTGAAAGCGAGCTAACGCCACATGTAGGAAACACTCCAAATACACCGGTACCTGGCCAGTACAACCCTGACAACAGTGAGTACATATAGTCATGACCAGTACAACCCTGACAACAGTAAGTACATATAGTCATGACCAGTACAACCCTGACAACAATAAGTACATATAGTCATGACCAGTACAACCCAGCCAACAGTAAGTACATATACCTGTAGTCATGACCAGTACAACCCTGACAACAGTAAGTACATATAGTCATGACCAGTACAACCCTGACAACAGTAAGTACATATAGTCATGACCAGCTTACTATCAAATCAAGCGTGATGGACGTCGAGAAAACCAACGCTACTAGTACATCAATTTTGGCACCATTGCGACGAGATTAATCTAGATAAATATTGGATTACTAGCGACTGTAAAATATTCGCTATGTTTTATAAATGAATCACCATATCTTTGATTATCATGGTCATAAGGGTGTAATCTGTAGTTATTGATCTGATACAAACAAAGAACTAAATAGTTTATTTCATACCATAGGTCAAACATTTCAAAGGTTTCAAGGGCGGAATGGAAGGCAAAAAGGTGGATGGATTTGTTTTCACCCTCCACGTTTACTTGTTGTGCTATCCAAAGCTTATATGAAATTCTCTGTTCTTTTAGTTAGGAACAGCACCTGTTGGGGACGAGGCGATGTACGTTACCGTACACTGGACGGTCTGGAGTTCTCCTATAACACTCCTACTAATAAACGTAGCATCATGGTCTTGTCCTGGGTGGGTCTTCCCTTTTGGGTGCTTACGACTCAAGAATTCTATAATGGAGGACCGAAAACGCGCATCAATGAAGTCCACATTAAGTGTTCAGGCCAATTCTTTAGGGCTGCTTTAGGACGGACTGTGGCATTGTGGGTGAGTCTTCTTCCCAATAGTTTTTCATTCCAGTGAACACATTTTGCATTAAGTTGTCATTATGCGCACCGTATCCCTTGTTGTCCCTTTCTATCTATTTTGTCAGAATTTTTGTGCAAAGCAATTTAGACCTATGGCCATAGTCTTTTGTTTACTGTGTGTGTACTAATTGTTCAAAATACTTATAGTAGATGTAGTTGTAGATTGCGCTATACTAACATATTTGTTTGCATTTTGCTTCCAGCGATGGTCCGGGATCATGTGGACTGATCTTCCAGTACCATCCACCTATGCTGGAGGAAGTGTTGCTGTGGATGAATTTTCTCCCAGAGGTTATGTTATATCTTGTCATGCCGTTCCAATGACTGTTTATGTCGCTCTGCACTCTGTCTGGATAACCATGACCCCCTTACACTCCGCCGCTAATTTAGGAGTACGTGGAATATGTGGAGACTACAATGGCGTTGCGGCAAACGACTTTTCAGACCTGGAGCCGCCCGTCCTACCGCCATGGAAACCTCTCTTGGTTCCTCCATAAATATAATCAAAACACGGACAGTGACAAGGATACACGAGACTTGAATACGGACAAACAAAACGCGAAGGTAAACACAGACAACAAACCGGACTAAAACCCATAAGAATAAGGACAATGAATTCTGAAAAAGGGGGCCGCAAACTGCAATTTCAACCTCTCTTACTTTATTAAATTTATTGAAAATTGGGTGACATAGTTAGGATTTTAGATGACTTTATTTTCTGGGTTTCTATTTAGATAATTTGGCAGATAACATTGTCGCTTACTTGTTTATTCATCTATATATTTTGAACAGTAGACAGGGTGCTTATGGACAAATTGTAAATGAATACATTTTGTGGTTGTATAGGATTAACTTCTACGTTCTTGTGATGGTAAATATACGAAATCAGTGAAGTGATAGAAAACTTCATAAATATATGGGACCTTAATCAGTCCCATCATGTAATGCTGCTTCATTCTAAATTTAAATATTTCTATAACTTCGGCTTTCGATTTGAATGTTCTGTTATCTTTACCGATGTGTTTTTACTATTTTAAATGTATATTTTACTGTAAAAAGTGCATTGAAGGTGTTTATGAGCACATTATTTTAGTGAGACATTTTGAAGGTTGTGTAGAACTCATTCATTTTTGTTTGTGGATTCTTAATTTTATGCGGACATTAAGAACATAGAATATGTGAGGGACTGAAATCAAAATACCCGATTTGACAATTAAGAAAGCAAGGGTTATTTGTGTTGCGTAAAATGATATTTTGTGATATCACATGCAAATTTCAAAGTGATACAACAACTGGAAGCCAGTGAGGTGATAGAAATAAGGTGTAAAATTACGGGTTTTTAATCGTTCCCATCTTTCAGCTTTGCTTAAATTCTAAATAAAGGCCGTAAACAGCCAGTTATTGTTTCTCAACTTTTCTTGTAGTGATACAAAATTTGATAGCCACACGCTTGCGGTATATTGACTGGGGAATCTTAAGGGAAGAGCGGCACAGGCGGCGGGTCCACGGGGTTAAAATATTAAACTTTAAGTATTCAGCGATATACGTGCATGTAGACCGGTGGTGCCTTCGCGCGTCCTTCTTACAATGAACTCCGGCGTGCCCAAATGTTCATATAGTACAAATCGTGCATTTTGAGAAGAATTGATATATATATATATATATATATGTATATATATATATATATATATATATATATATTTATATATATATATATATTTTTTTTTTTTTTTTTAGGGGGGGGGGGCACATATTTATTATCAATCCATTTATCTACGAACAAGTACGAGTGTTTTACACAGACATCTGCAGTGAAGAAATTCGTAAGGAGTGGTTCCCGATCAGTCTCAGGGTCTCGAACACTTGTTTAAAATCCTTATTTTTATATCGAAGGTACATAACGCACTGACTGCCGCCACGGGTGTGGAACATTTAATGCAATGACCGCTGCCATGCCTATAACACATAAAGTGCCAAGAGTTCACCGACGCGACTGATTTAATTATTACTCAATATGTCAGGATGCATGTCTCAAACATACAGGGTTGCTACTTAATATGGAATATTTTTGATCATTGTTATTTTTGAGTACTTATTAAATTTTTTTTGGCTTGAGTCATTAAAAAAGTATGCCACTGAGTAATAAAAACATCCAGTTTTCTGTTGTGAGATATTTTGGTCAATGATATCAAATCTGACATAAGATGCCATTCAAAAGAAAGGAACACCCCCAGAAAACCATATCAACAGTTTAATGTCAGTATTAACTTTAAGCTAAGATATTAAAGTAAATGATGGCCTCCGGACAGTGATATGCAACACAGTCAAAGAACTTACTACAGTAAATCATGAAAAGCCAGTAATTGCGGGTATGACATCCAGCAGCCGCTTGCAGCGCCCTCATCCTACATGGCATACCCTGTAACACGTTTTTTAGAGTTTGGATGGGGATATCATTCCACGCAGTGATATTTGCCTGTCACAGTTCATCACTATTTACCGGCCGATGACCATAGCTATTAATTCTGTGAGTTACTTTTGCCCAAATATTCTCAATTGGGTTCATATCTGGAGAGTTTGCAGGCCAGGGCATTTGCTGAACCCATTGGTTTTGAAGAAAAACAGTGATTCTGCGGCCTCGATGTGGGGTTGCGCAGTCGTCTTGGTACACAAAGTTGTTCCTGAAGATGGCTCTTACCAATCGAAGCATCGTTTGCTGTAGAAGATCCATATGTGGCCTCATTACTGAAAACGACGTGATTCCAGTGTTTTGGCTGCAAACGCACGTGGTCCCCAGCCCATTGCAGACGTCGCTGTATATGACCTGCTGTTAACAGTGGTTTCCCTACTGGCCTTCGTGCAAAATAAACGGCTTGCAGTAATCTCTTGTTCACGATTGACCTTGAAACGGGCGTTTGAATGACATTCTGCCTCTCTTTTCTGAGGACACTGGTTGCCTTTGTACGACCAGCACGGCGTCCTCTAAGGAGAAGGCGATCCTTTCTTCTTGGTGTGATACGCGGACACCCTGGTCGAGGTATTGGAGTAGGTGCCCCTGTTGCAGCATTTCTTTGGAGGACTTTACAAACGGTTCTTGATAAATGTTGAATTACCTGGCAATGGCTGTCCGTTTCTGGACATTTTCTCCGAGAGCAAGAGTCCCATAGTAAGCTGCGTTGCTTAGCTGTCAAACCATATCTTCAATAAGGTACCTGTCAAGTTTCAGTGCGATCCCTGTGTTGCTTCTCTAAACACACTCCAAAGATTGACCAAACCCATGCGTTTTTATACAAGGGCAGAAATTGCCGAAAAGACCACCCCTCACATTTCTGACCACAGAACATGCAACTGCATGCATCAATTGTTTCGAGAGTTGTGTGGTAATTAGGTAACACACCTGGCTACTCAGGGAGTGACACCTCAGATTTGGATGTAAAGTAGTTAGAGAGAAAAAGATATTTTGTAGAAAATTTACTCGCCAAAAAATAATATTCCATATTAAGTGGTAACCCTGTAAAGATAGTATAGATTTATGTAATTGTGCCCCAATTAAGCACTCTCAGATGTTTCCATTTAATTCCTGTAGAAAGGGAGTGCAGAGCCTAGGGCGACTCAAGACTAACATAAAATAACCAATAGCCCAGTATGGTTCATATACAGACGGGGGGGGGGGGGGGGGGTACACGTGGTCAATTACATGAGCCCCTTAAGCGTTCACTTCAGTTTTGCAATGCTTTATCATGCTTACCAAACCCCGTCAATCATGTTATTGAAGTGATTTTTGATCAAACTGGTTTTTCATAAATTGCTACATAGATGTTTTTTTTAATATTTTGAATTAAAATGTGCATTGCAAAATCGTGTTTTATTCACTGATATCAATGTTGACTGAGAGCCGTTGTCGAGCGAAAAGAGAATTCAATTTCAAAATATTAAAACCCAATGACAAATAGTGGCTGAACCTTTTCCAATGTATTGTTTAAATTCTAAAAAAAAAAATAAAATAAATTCAATGCATTTAATAGGAGGTACTTTTTGTACTTGTGAATTTACTTTGATTTTATTTATTTTATGCTTATTGATGTTTAAGGTAATAAAGAAGGGATTATTGGATGGACGCTCTTCGCCTAGAAAGCATCATTCCTAAAAATGCTCTAGACAGACATCAAAATATTGGAGGGAAACACTATCACTATTGGCTAACGACTAATGGGAATAAATTACTAATTTATTTTTGCAAAAAATTGGTTGCTCTGTATGCCATAATAGAATAAAATGTACTTTATTTTCATTGTGTTGCATTGTGTACCATAGACCGCAATTCTTATTTTCATATTTTGATTTCCTGGTAGAGGGTAGTATGACAAAACAGTCAAAAGGGCAATAAATTACACCTGTGCCCACAACCAAAGCCTGAAGCGAGAAGGGCAAAATTTGAAAACAAATTGAGCCAAAAATGTCATGCTGCTATTCTAAATCTCTTCCCTGGCCACGTTCTAAAATGAAATTGCCGTCATTCTCCAAAACAACGACCCTCAATTTGCCATACCAGCAGTTAATACATTTCATACAGAATTTACATAACAGCGGTTTGAATATTTAGGTGCTTGAATTTCAATTTCAAAGTATCAAACACTTGTTACAGCCCAGAGACTGCCGGGTGCTGACTGCACCAGAAGTTAACAGATTCCCTCGTTAATACTTTTTTATATGTTGGACAGTGGTATTACGATAAACAGACCGATCCACGATTTTTTAACATTTAAAATATATTAATGACTGAACGTAGCAAAATACTATTTTGTCACAAACTGCAAGATTACTCACATGAGACATTTTGATGGACTATCGGCCGTTTTCACCAGTCGCAGGGTGAGACAGAGAGCAATTTTTTGGAAAATTTTGAGAACATAATATTTTACTCTTTTAATTCATGATCACCAAATAGACTAATGAAATTATTTAAACATAACTGAATGGACGTTATTTTTTAATAACGCTCCTATAAAAACAATCCCTATACAGTGACCAGGTATAGCATCAGATAGTCCATGTCCACGGCAGATATCTATAGAACACCTGGAGTAGGTGTTGTTTTGAGTCTAACAGCTGTTACCCCACCTTGCACAAGGTCTGTGGGAGGACGAAAGAATCGTTAACTATTCAATCTGCATTTCGCATGTGATGCAAGAAAGTAATGAAGTAAGTAGGCAGTAAAACTTCTATTTGCCTGCATAGTTTGTACATCAAACGATTATGTTTGATATCATTTGAAATCGTTTAATCAAGCTTTTAAAAGCGCAAGTACAGTGAGAGGAAAATAAAAGAAATATTAAATAATTATTTAAAAAAGGTTTGGTGTTCACACATAGTACCCACTCACATTGTGCTAAAGGGCAACCATAAATTTTTCTTCTCACTGATTAAATTGGACCTCCAGAGTGGTTTACACGGTTAAAGTAGCCTAATAGCTGGAACACGTTACGTTCCAATGGTATTTTAACCATAATTGCCCATGCTCAAATCTGATCAACCCTTTGACAAAATAACGCTTTCCAGTTTATTTCAATTAATAACAAATGTAATAAAAACTCACTATTTTTCTAGTAATAGTTATAGTCCAGTGAAACACACAATGCATCACCTCATTTATTATTTATTTATTTTTGCATACGGATAAATGGTGGACAACCTATAAATTATAATTTTATTCAGCTAATATATATATATATATATGAAACTTGAATACTGACGGGGCTCTTAAAAGTGATAAAATTAAGACAAGAACTTACTTATGGCCAACTTTCTATTCTGTAAATTCATTTGCAAAACAGGGGCACTGTGCACATGTATCAGGAGAAGTGGAGGGGGTAAGTTTAAAATCATGAACTATATTGTTAATTAATTAAAGGAAGGTATGTTCAGAACCCATCAAATCATGGACGTACAAAATGTAGCACTTGGAACAGTAGAGCGGGGAACATTTTGGGTTGATCATTTTCACTTCTGCCTCCTTTTAAACATCGATCTTTACATGTATTTATGCACATTAGGGGCAATGATACGTACCTACCTTTGGTTTAGATCTCATATTAGAGAAGTATATATATATATATATATATATATATATATATATATATATATATATATGAAATTATTATTAACTCTTCCCTATTAATTACAACAAAAGGCAAGTGTTGATAATCACCGAAAAATAATTTCTGTATCATGTATTCATCTACTCTGTATTCCTAGACCTACAAAGGTGTTTATTCAGACAACTTAAAGAATGGAAATGTGTGTTTGAGGATCTGAACAGCAATTTAAGTACTAAACTTTAGTGACAGATGTATTGCAGTTCAAATGTGAACAGCTGAACAGATGCATGAAAAAAAATACTAAAATCGTTCCAGTTTCTCCTGAAGCAGGTGGTCATCCCTAATTTCTAAACGAAATACATTGATGTTCAAGTGTTTAAATAATAAAATAGAAATAGTTAACTATGGGGGTAAAAATTTCAAAAAAAAAAAAAAAAAAAAAAAAAAAAAAGTACACTTCATATGTCCCATTACATAAATTCAGGGGGTAAATCTTGACTTTTCTAAAAAAATGAAATGACACCCCTCCCTAATACGAGGGGCAATAAAAGTGTTCACATTTTGCCCCCGTCCTCTCACAAATCGTTTAACAATCCTCGATGATATAACAATCCACGTTACTTTATCACCCAAGGAGAATTAAGATCATTTATCATCCACATAAAACATTACTTTAAAGGAATTTTCCATCCACTGAACCAAAGAAGTCATTTATAATTAAATCACATAAAAACACGAATAGGAATTTTCCATCCACTGAAACATCCACATAAAAACGTGAAAGAAATGTACCAGTTGTGATTTCCCCTATTGTATGAAATATTTAGTATTTTGAAGACATTCTAACTTTATTAATGCGGGTTCTTTCCGTCTTTCCGCCTTCGTCTAACCACAGAAAGAGAAAGTTTTGCGTGGTAAGGTTACAAAAGGCTTTTAATTTCTATTTTATTATATCTATATCACTGTGTGTATGTGTTCTACCCTGTCATTCAATTCAAGTTGTGTAATAATTTGTGTTGTATTTCAATTTATTTTTTATGTTAAAGTTTGACGTGCTAATGCAAGGGCATCTTATATGTCACAGGCCTGATCCCAATCTAGTCCACTTCCTAAGTGGCCCAGACCACATCTCTTTTAGAACGTGACCAAGACCACATCCCTATTAGATCTTTGCATTGTGAACAGCATAATGAGCATGTTAACCGGACAAGTAGTTTACTGGTGAGCTGCCAGTTTGTTTGTATGCCATGTGTAATTAAATAGGGGATGTCATAGATCAGGGCACATATTATGATACATACTTACAGGTGTAGCAAATGAAATATAGTTGTATTCATCTGAGGATAATTTTTTAAAAAAATTATTGCATAAATATTTAAAGGGAAAGCATTTTATTTTTAAAACCAATACAATGTAATAAAGATATATCAAAATAGATTGATTAAAATATCATGTAAAGGAATGCTAAATCAAAGGTTTAGCTGGGAAAGCTAGTAATGTTCATGTGTATAAATCGTATGAAAGCCTGTCCAATTTTACAATAGTAAAGTGGTCATTTAAATAACAAAAAAGTGGATTTTATCCAAGTGACAAAAATATCGAGTTCATTGTTTTCTTTCACTTAGGGTACATCTTAAACTATGACAGCAGGGAACAAGATCACAAGGTTAACATGAAAAACCAAGCTATAATGTATGATCTACCTTATCACAGTCACTGTACCTGATAAAAAAATTGCCCGAAAACTACTGGGAAATATATATATATATTGAAAGTAAACGTGTTTTTCCTGTATGCAAAAATCATTGCTTTTATACCCTGTATACATAAAGTTACAATAAATTTGATGACATGCAAAAGCATTGATGAGTGACCAACGCTGCTTGACTGATGTCACTATTGGTTAATTATAAAACATTGCAAATATATACCATCTTGTGAGAGAACTAATTTAAACCCAAATGATACTGGCTGAAAATCCCATTACATTATATTACATTAAACTGCACTATATACAGTATACTATAACAGACGTATAAAGCTTAAAGAAGCTGTGTGGTACCTCCATATATATATATAAAATATTAACACAGATAACAAAGTCTACCGCTAAGATCTTTAATCTTCCTTAACTCCACATATAAATCAGTATGTAAAGAATTATCGTGTTGCCAAACACTGGAAATCTAAATTCTGAATATTCTAAAAGTTTGCTCAGTGGGGGGTGGGTGGGGTGGGGGGGGGGGACAACTCCCCCCCCCCTCCAGAAAAAAAAAGAAGAGAAAAAAAAAAAAACGATAAGAAGATAATAATGAAGTTTTCAAAAGATCACCCAAATGTACTGAAGGCAAATCGTTTGTTCATAGTTCTGCGTGTAAATATCAACAGGGCGTTAGCTGGCAATGGTGCCAGAACGATCTAGGTATGGGAATGGGGTGTTACAGACCAATACTTCCTATAAAATAAATTTCTGTACATGCATTCTTTACTGAAGTATTGGCCTTACAGTTAGATTAACTCTTGGTTTAATAATGCTTGTGCCGTACGCTGAACCTACCCTAGGTTCTAGATTCCGGTATTGCCAGCTCGATCTTGATTTCATATATAAACCATAACAGCAATAACAGTCCTCAGCGAACACCATCAAGCTGTGGGCGTTCTTTTTCAAAATTTTGCCTGGGGCGCTTCCATATTTGGAAGTCACATATATCGTACGTCACAGCTGTGTCCGCCTGGATCCATATTTGAAAGTCATAAGTCTCGTACGTCACAGGTTTGGCCGCCTGGAGCTGCCTTTCCCGCCACAATACAAGCAACATTCTACTTTAAAAACTGATTTTGGTGTAGGCATTGCGCAGCCCTTATAGTAGTATCGGGCATAGAGTGTGGCTGTCAAACTTGGCACACGGCAAGCACGTGTATTGTGTTTATACCTCCAGGGACAAATGTTTTTTTGATAAAGAAAAAATACAAAAACATTGGATATATCTTTTCTTTTGGAAGAATATTATTTATTTTTTCACTTTATATCTTAAATACATTAAATAAAATTGAATAAAGCAGAATTAAATCTGTTTTACGTTTAATTTTGGTTTAATGACATTCAGCTGTAGATTGACTGCGGAGCAGTTCTTTCTGATTGACGGAAGTCGAACATGGTCGCTGTTCCTCAGAGCCACTGTGAAGCTATCGCATTTCGATAGTTCACAATCTAGCTTCACAGTGGCTCTGACACTCAGGGTAGCTGAACCAAGGTTTTGTGGAAAAGGCAGGACTTTCCTTATACCAGCTGCTCTACACATGGAACATTGAATAAAAAATAATACCGCCATTTTTAAACGAAAGTAACCAGAACCGCTTCATGGTCGTTCCACATAAAATAAGTACTGCTGTGGTATATTTAGCTGACAGTTTGACTAGGTGACAGTCTGACAGAATTTGTGCCACTGATAATGAGAGAACATTTCTATTCAGTTTGGGTTGTCTATTTATTCACCTTAGTATGAATTTTTGATACAGAACATTTAATGTACATTTCACTAGGATAATACATAATTCACAATATCAAAAGACAACATTTGTTTATAGAAATATTTACACAAATCTCTAAAGATACTAACTTGACATAGCCAGTTTTCAATAAATTAATTATCTAACAAACCCAGCTGTATTTCACCTCCAAGCAAAATGGTGCAATACTTTGAACCCCCTGTACAAATGTATATGCAAGTTTAAACTTAATTACGAATGGAAGTTTCAACCATATGGTATAAACTGGGCGACCTTCAATTGTCCTCAGCGTGGTCTACCTATCGCATTGCCTAATATACTCAATATTATAAGATTAACTTACGTTACCAAGGCAACAAGCTTTACAACGTGTCTGTTACAGAAAACTTAAAACTACTGTAACAATATCTATAGAAGCAAGCAGTGACCCCCCCATATGTACCCCCAAGACCCACACCCGTCATCCATCTAACCCCACCCACACCCTCTACCCATTTACCCACCCACACAACTATGCAGACCTGAAGTGAAGCTACATGTATGTTAAAAAGCACCGCTACCTTGAGTTATGCATACTGCTGGAGTCCACCTGCCTTGTTACACCTGGAAATACATGGACAGTTGTAACTGCATAATGTCTTCCCCGACCGCTTCTTTCTTCCATATTCGTCGGAAATATTTCTCAATATTGTCTGCTTCAATATACGTATGAATATAAATATATATCAGGGTAACAGATTCGTCAAAAAAAGTAAAACACTTGAATTATTAAGTCGTTTATATATACCAGTGTATCTTTTGCGATATTAAAAGTTTGCTTTAAACTCTGAACTTATATGATGTTTTATGAATCTATCATTCTTAGGGACTGGTCATAAGGTCCAAGGGGAGGGGGGTGGTGAAAAAAAAGATACGTCACAAATTTTTGCCTGGGTGGGCAAAAGAAATGAGGCCATAGCAACAGCATCAGCTTTTTTAAGAGCAAAAAAAAAATTCTTGTAGTTATTAAAACAGTTACCAAAATCTTAATGTAAACAGTTCAGACATCTCCCTTCTAATCTCCCATCTCATTATCTGTGTCACTGTCTGAATCATTTGCCATTTTTCCCACCTCGGGATTTAAGCGAACATACATGTATGAGTGCAATGCTTCTATTGTGATAAAATTCCTTTGAGAAAGTAGAAAGTTTCCATATGATTACATGCATTCAGTAGTAACCAAGTATGAATGGCTTCGTGGTAATACCGCCGTCTTGGACACAGTTAAACACTTGCGCTCTGGTTCGAGTTCTAGAATGCGACTTCATGTTTTGACAGAAAAAAAAATATTATAATTTATTTGCAACTTTAAAAATTGGATTGTACAATAAAAACAAATAGTGGTGAGATGCACAATCTTAAAATATACTTGTAAGTGTTAAAATGATTCAATACACATTAAAAGTTCATAAAAACCTCAATTCTTAAAATTTGATAAAGCCCATGGGATTAAAGTTTTTGAGGATCGAAGAGTCCTCCGTTTTGGCACAGTGAACTTATAATCCCGGCGCAAAGCATAGGAACTTCCGTTTATCTCTGGTAGCAAATGGTGCATTTTATGTCCTTCGGAGTACATGTTATGTAATATCGTTTTAGATAGTTAATTTCTCAACAAGCAAGAGTGATAAGTTTACACGTTTCAAGTGCCCCCTCATATGGCAGCTCTGGGAATATAAACTTACATGCTCTCATCTGGATGGATTCAATTTTATCAACTTGTTGTTGTTGTAAGAGACCTGGGTGCCATACATGACATGCATATTCTAATGTAGGTCTGATTACTGATGTGCAAAAGCTTACAAGTTTGGTTGGAATACCCGCTCTTTTCAAAAGCTTAAGATTGTGTAGCCTTTTACAGATGTGACCTTCTCAGTTTATATCACTACTTATCTTAACCCCTAAGAAGACAGCAGACCCCACTCACTCAATCCTTTGATTATATACTAGTAAGGGTGTGGTTTTGTGTCCTTTTTTGAGAAATCAAACATGATATCTTTGGTCTTGGTAGTATTTATTGTTAGTTAATTAGCATGGGACCAGAAAGTGAGTTTTGTTGTTGCATCAGGGAGATTGTCCTGCAGTTTGGTATTCCCGTAACTTAGAATTGTGGTGTCATCTACATATTTGAATGTGCCCCTTTTTGTGCTCAGGTCGTTAATCATAATAACAAATAAAACTGAACCAAGTCTTGTTCCTTGTGATACACCTGCATTAATGCGTTGCCAGTTTGATTTCACACTACCTATCTTGACACTCTGTTTCCTCTCAGCCAGGAAGCTGTAAATCCAGTTTGAAATAATTCCTGGGATATCTAATCCAAACAGCTTTTGATAAAGCAGGGTGTGGTCTATTCTATCGAATACTTTGGTATAATCAACCCAAAGCATTCAGGCATATTGTCCTAGAGTGTCAGTCTGCCTTGCAATAAGGTCTATGGCTTCGATCAGTGAGTATGTCGTACAAGTCCCTTTCATGCTGCCGAACTGCCTAAGGTCTTATTGGTCACAATGTTCTAAATCCATTTAACAATAAAAACATTCAATAACTTAGAGAGCGCCGGAGTTAGAAATATGGGTCTAATGTCCAGGCCTTCCCAACTACCAGACTCGGCACCTACGGGTCCAGTATAAACCGGTTTATCAGACCACACTACCCGTTTTCAAGGTGTGTGTCAGATCGCATTACAGAGTATCAGCCACCACACCGATTTTGCCTGGTGCGCGATGTGATAGCAATGATCCTAAGCGGGGTTGGAAAGTAGTGCATCTCATCTAGATTCATGCGCTGCTGCAATTTTCTCTGTTTATGCTAAAATCTGAGAGTATCGCAATTTTTAACATAAAATTTAGTTTCGGACATAGCCAATGATGTTTTGTAAATAAGAACTTGCAAACTTATATATTAATTTAGAAAAGTAGACCTAATTTTGATAGCGGAAGCATATTCTGTCGGGGGTTAAATATTTTCATGACTACCGGGATGGACGAGATTGAGGGCAGGGGTAATCCTAGAGAGGGGTGAGAAACGTCCATTGTTCTCGTCAACGAGGCCACTGGCGGTACTAGTAGATATCAGCCTGTAGTCTTGAACAAGCGCCTCGATGACGAGTGAACAGTTGTCAAAAAACAAAAGACCCAGGTGTGGTAGTTCAACTACTGTCCATGCGTGCCGCAACGACCAAACCTAATTCCTCCTCAAGGTCACAAAACAATAACCGGTACTGACGGCTAGGCTCGTCTTAATCATATAAGTAGCGCGTTTCCACTCCTTGATTGAGGGAGTCGTCTGTTGTATTCATACGACTCCTACTTGACGAAAACGAGGCGCGATACCCGGATGACAGGTAGGCTTACAGAATTTGTGATAGGGTATGATACTCTTTTATGCGATCTTACACACACCTTGAAAACGGGTAGTGTGGTCAGATATACCGGTTTATTCTGGACCCGTAGGTGCCGAGTCTGGTAGTTGGGAAGGCCTGATGTCTGTTTCTGTGATGTTTGGAGGAGTGTACTTAGGTAGTGGTGACACATATGCATGTTTCCAGAGTGGTGGGACATATCCTTCACGAACTGATGAGTTAAATATAACACATACTGGGGCGGCTAGGTACTCTGCTAGGTCATGTAGGATCTAGTTGGGAATTTCGTCGTGAGCTGTAGACTTGTGTACGTTTACTTAAAAATTGCGTTAAATTACTATACGAGGAAACAATTTGGTCGTCATCATCATCAAGTCTGCATTGTCAATAATACTTCCTTTCTCTTCACGCAAGTCCTTAAAAATGCTGACTAGGGGAAGATCATTGAACTCTATCCATTCCCAGGTAAGCCACAGATCAAACTTGAATTAATTCAATAGCTGACCCGATATGGCGCCATGCATGTTATACTGCCCTTTCATCGAACATTGCTATCTTCACGGTGGGATAATCAGGAAAAAAATCCTTTCTTATAAAAGTCACGTTGTTGCTATTGCTTTACCCATGCATGCATTCTTTGAGTACAAAGACTACTCAAAAGTAAAACCGTCAAAGTGTGAACCGCTTTGGATCTCAACGTGCTCTGTAACGCCACAGGTGAAGTTAAACGTGACCTCAGTGTAGAACAAAATGAAAATAAAATCATCTAGCTGGGAACAATATAACAATATGAAACTGAATGCAAAAACTCCGGCATCCTCAATTTTTCATTTGCTGCTTTGTACAAATCTTCATTTTGATATTTTGAGGGTTTTTTTTGGGTGGTGGGGAGGGGTCAGGCCACATAGATATTATGAATCCATTCAGCTTCAGGGTCTCGAACTCTTTTGTATAAGACTTTTTTTATCGCAGATTGTGTTTTTCTCATTGCATTTGACGCAAAGACCGCACATCTAACACAATAGTCTACAATGACTGCCGCCACGGTTGTAGCACATCTAACGCAATGATTGCCGCCACGGTTGTAGCACATCTAACACAATGAATGCCGCCAGGGTTAAAACACATCTAACGCAATGACCACCGCATGTATCAAAGATAAAGATAGTACAGATTTATTTAATTGTGCCTCAATTTATTTCCAATTTATTGTTTAAATTCTTAAATTAAAATTTTAAATAAATAAATTTAATGTATTTATTCGAAAGAGCATGTGTGCTTTTTGTATTTGTGAATCAACTTTTAATTTAATTAATTAATTTATTTATTAATTTCTATTTATTTTTTTAATAAATCCCCAGTGAAATTCCTGATATGTTAGTTCTCAAGTATAAACATACTACGTATGCTTGATATCATTTCATAATCCTTCAAAGCTTTTAATAATTTTAATAAAGCTTTTAAAAACGAAAGTACAGTGAAAGGAAAAAGAAAGAAATATTAACTAATTATTCAAAAAAAAAAAAAAAAAAGGATTTGCACACTACATCAAAATATATGTACCTCTTATTACAACACGTAAAATTTAACCTCCACATGTATATAAATACCCCCCCCCCCCGCAATAATCCCACTTGAGTACACAAAATACATCAATCCTGTCTATCTTCAAAATCAATACATCAATCTTAAATACATTAAACTATGACAAAATTCAAGAATAATTAGCATAGAACCGAAATAGTAGCTTGCACCCCTACAAATTACATATTCATTGTCCATGCTCGTGTGTCCATTCTTCATTATATTTGATTCTCCAGTGGGCGTTGACCCATATGTCTATAAATGTCCTTGGCCAGGCCAAGGAATGTGAAACAAAGTGGCGTCCAGTGCTCCCCTTGCTCCGCATCAGTGACCTGATAGAAGGAAAAAAAGCCTCATGCAAAAGTAAGTGTTCTCTCTCTTTCTGACCACTGGTCATCAAGTTGGGTAATCAGTCATAACCTGGAAAAAAAGAGAAGTGACACAATTTAAACATTTTGGTCTTTTTAAGATTTCAGTAAATACAAAGTACATTATTTTGTTATGGGAATTGAAAAAAAGGGGACAAAACAGTTGGGTATGAACTAGCCAGTGCCACATTTATTCCTATAATTGCTGCAGTTTTGCCGGTGTAACACTTACGTTTACGGATTAGGCCACCTGTAGAAAGGTTTTTGTGTAACCTGTGGCCAACCCTCGAGGAAAGGTGTGTCGGTCCAATCACGTCCGTCATAATCTCCGCATATTCCGTCCACCCACTGACACCATACGCGAGGTATGTTAATCTGCAGACAGTGTCTGGCCACGAAGATCTTAATGTTGAGCATTTTTCACCACCAAACTGACAGAAACTACTCTAGGTTCTAGATTTCAGCTTTGCCAGCTCAATCTCGATTTCATATATAACTCTATCAACAAAACTGGCTCTAGCCACTACCGTCAACCTTGAGGCGTTCTTCGGCAAAATTCTGCCTGGAGCGCTTCCATATTTGGAAGTCACAAGTCTCTTATGTCACACAGCTGTATCCGCTTGTAGCTCCATATTTGGAAGTCACAAGTCTCTTATGTCACACAGCTGTATCCGCTTGGAGCTCCATATTTGGAAGTCACAAGTCTCTTATGTCACACAGCTGTATCCGCTTGGGGCTCCATATTTGGAAGTCACAAGTCTCTTATGTCACACAGCTGTATCCGCTTGGGGCTCCATATTTGGAAGGGGGAAAAAGGGGGGAAAGAAGGGGGAAAGGGGAAAAAACCAACACTGGTTCAAGTCCTAGAAATGTAATTCTTTTTTTTTTTTCTTTCAATTTTTGAATTTTTCGATTATTTTCTGTTTTTAATACACATCATTTATAAATATTTCTCAAGATTAAAAGAATAAGATATAAAAAAAAAACATACATACATACAAAGGAAAAAATAGATATGATTAATGCATCTTTGTAATCTTTTTTTCTTTCACTTTTGAAATTTCTCAATTTTCCCAACACCGCCGTCTTGGACACAGGCAACTGCTTGTTCACCGGTGCGAGCTCTAGAGCGCGACTAAAATTTCGTTCAGCAGAAGAATATTGTATCTCCTGGGCGGAATTATTTGCTTGTCAAAATTTGCCTCGTCTCAATTGCTACAATGAAAAGTGCATCAGTCTTTACACATTTGACATTTTTAACGCTTAATTCCCTCTTCTCAGAGGCTTGCTTAAACTAAAACCGTCCCGGTGAGAACCGCCTTTGATACCATTGTGCTATTTAACATCATATATAGGTAAAGCGAACACTTTCCAGCTTCTCAGACAAGGGCCAATGAACATGATTAACATCAACGTTCATAAGAAGACCATGTTTGTGGACTGGTGTGGCTCGGGGACAAATGCGACAACGTGGCTTTCGATTGTTATTACGTGTATATCCAAATTGGACCGCTCCTTTTGAAGGTAGAAAGTTTCCATTTGAGCGCATGAATTCTAAGCTAGTGTGTATGGCTCCGTGGTAATACCGCAGTCGTGTTCACAGTTCAAGAGCGCGACTTTGACTCTTTATAGCCTGAGATAATTTTCAAAATTTGCCTTTGATTACTATAAGCGGAAACACGTACGTGCGGAGTCCGGGCGGGTCCCTCCCGGCACAGTTAATAACGTGCAGGGTTGCAAACTAAACCGAAAGCTGTCATCAACCATGGTTTCGGAGAGTCAACTTTCAGGTTGATTGGCAAACTGTCACCAGAAACCACTCTATAAACTTTTTTCTGAACACCAGACAGGCGTAGGCAGGTTACCATAGTAGTCTACCTGTACCTCTGTAGAAGCTTCTGTGAACTGTACAACTTCACGCTGTACTAGACCAAATCCAAGTTATAAACTTTCAGTACACAAGCCGTTTGTAAAGTAATGATAATGTATATAACTGATAAAAAGATATAAATATTTATACTTGAAAATAAGTTTTATTGTATAAATGATATTTTCACATCAATAACAACACTGGTCCCCAAGAACATACTCCACTAAATTGTTCCCTTCTTGCTCCATATTAATATCCTAATATTTGTTCATTTATTTTTAAAAAGCAGTTCTTTTTCCTCTAAAAATAATTCTTCATCCTCACCTATATAACTGTAAAACCTGTAATGTCCTTGCACATTTCTTTTAAATGTTTTATTCCCTGCCCCCAAGTCACCCTGCCTATATCATATAATATCAAAAAATTAATAAAATAAGTAGAAAAAAAGCTAAAAAATAGCACCAAGTAGATGATAGAAATATCATTACATACAAAACCTCAACCTCAAACACACATATATCATAAGAATAATAAAGATTTAGTATTTGGTAAATTGATGGTGAGATACATTGCAAGACCATAAAATACCTTTTTATAGTCACTAATTTTTTATGCTGTCGTCTCTTTTAAAATCTTAAGCTTGTCTTTGTCACAAAATATATATGCAGTAAAAGAGATGTTTACAAATATTTAAAATCCTTTCAAAAATAATTGTATTTCTTATGAGTTGAACTACAAGGGTTGTATTAATGCGAACCCCTTATTCCCAGGAACAGAGCCAAATAAATTTTTAGCAAAATGATAATTGTATTCCTTCAACAGATCAATGCATCCACACACATTTGTAGGGATTTGAACTTGGGGCTGGTAAACACCTCCCCAGTTTTTCACATCCTATGGGTTTCCAGTTCTGAAATGAAAATAAAAGTTAAAAGTAGTTAATATATAAACAGTTATTTTCTTAACAAATCCAAATGTTTTTTGAAGTGGGAAAGAAGTATAAATGCCAGAGTCAATGTTGTTGATATAGTGAGTTTATTAGTCTGAAAACTACAAAGTCCACCCCCAATTCCTAAAGGGGGTCTTGGTGATTCAGACTTTTCAATAAAAAAAGAGTCAGAGTTTCCCTGAAATTTCACCAATTATGGACATGCTGCGAAAATGAGGATTAATTGAAATATTTTCAATATAATTTTGGGAAAAAACTGCTAAGGCCCCTTTTATAACCAGTTGATATACGAACTAGTAAAAATAATCCAAATGTAATAAAACACTATCAAGTCCATCAATTTGATGAGAAAATTCCTGCAATTCAAACTAGAGCTGACCATTACTCCCGTGTCACACCAGTTCAACTGAGGCTGACCGGGGTGCAAGTTGGTCTTATGATCCCTGACCACCTTGCTTATCTTCTTCATGGCACTGTGATACTCTATGGAATTAGGACTGAAACAAGAGATAGATGAAGATGAATGTGTATTGTCATAGATGAGATAGTTTTTGTAGGTATTAGAATGTGTTAGTTGAGACAGCTGTGCCAATGGAAGGTAGGTATTAGAATGTGTTAGTTGAGACCGCTGTGCAGATGGAAGGTTGGTATTAGAATGTGATAGTTGAGACAGCTGTGCAGATGGAAGGTAGGTATTAGAATGTGTTAGTTGAGACAGCTGTGCAGATGGAAGTTTGGTATTAGAATATGTTAGTTGAGACAGCTGTGCAGATGGAAAATATGTATTAGAATGTGTTAGTTGAGACAGCTGTGCAGATGGAAGGTTGGTATTAGAATGTGTTAGTTGAGATAGCTGTGCAGATGGAAGGTTGTAATGAAAGGTATTCTGCAGTACTGAAAAGTTGATGTAACATGTCACCCTAGATCTGCTCCAGTGGCAAAGAAACATATTACTTATTTTTTTAGAAGGGTGAGGGGTAATAACCATTTAATGCTTATTTCAGCTTTAAAAAATTACTTAATAAGTGTTAGTGCGAGCCTTATGCTTGAGTGCTGATAGCAAGTTGTGCCAGGAAAGGAATCCAAGTTAATTTCTTGAAAAAACCTGGTGACAATTGAAAGAACAATTTACAACCAACCTTATGGGATATCTCTCTCCTAGATCTCTCCCAACATGGAACAGAAGGGGCTGAGACGTGTGATTTCTCTGATCATGAGTTGTAACATTGATGACATTTTCTCCTCTACAAAAATCTATACCCTGAAAGTATACAAAAGAAATTTTAAATTTGTCAAATTCTGAAAACAAATTAATAAAAGATCACCGACATTTAAAATCACGAGGTAGCAAGAAATAATCCAGGCTAGATTTTACGTGTATGACCTGGCATTAACAGTATAATGACATCATATCAATGTGCAGAATTAGACTGTTTCACAAAATGTGAAAAAAAAATGCTCAAGTTTTAAATCAATAGTATCCTCTTTTCGTATAAACTATTCTCTAGACTAGTACAGTCAGTACAAAATAATTTAAAGTTATAGCCAACTTTTAATACAATAAAGAAGCAAACCATTTATATAATAACAATATGTGTGGTCAATAACAATACAAATTAGGGCTTTAAAAGTTAAATAGGATTATATATGTCAGTTATGAATTAACAGTAAATATGAGTTACTCACACATTAAGGTTTAGACTGCCATAAATTGAAAATGTCTAAAAATATGGCATGGGATCTGACCCCCCCCCCCCCCTTTTTCATTGCAGATCTGCACTGATCTCAAAATCTGCCAACAGCCTGGAAAAACTCATCCCTGGACATTTCTCTGTTACACGGATGCGTCCAAGTTGCTCACCTGCCTGAGTTCTTGCAGTCCATTGGTCCACGTCCAGTAATGAGCTTTGTACATGCCCAGTCTAACTGCCATCATCTCATTCCCACGGTAATAAAATATTGGTCTGAAAAATGATATAATTTGTACATGCCCAGTCTGACTGCCATCATCTCGTTACCACGGTAATAAAATATTGGTCTGAAAAATGATATAATTTGTACATGCCCAGTCTGACTGCCATCATCTCGTTACCACGGTAATAAAATATTGGCCTGAAAAAATGATATAATTTGTACATGCCCAGTCTGACTGCCATCATCTCATTACCACGGTAATAAAATATTGGTCTGAAAAAATGATATAATTTGTACATGTCCAGTCTGACTGCCATCACCTCATTACCACGGTAATAAAATATTGGCCTGAAAAATGTGGATAGTCTCATACATATCTTCAAGCAATCATCTCAAACTCTAAGCAAGAATCTCTATAGAACTCTTTGGGACTCCCTTAACTTTCTATGGGAAATCTTTTGAATCTACTTAGTGCCAAGAGTTGGCTCCATCCACGGACTGATAGATCCGATAGACTAATAGACTAATGGTGTCCACAGACATGGGGGGGGGGGGGGGGGGTAAAATACCCCCCCCCCCCCAAAAAAAAAAAAAAAAAAAAAAAAAA